>VUQS01029047.1:4751-16541 GCA_015108495.1 Heterochromis multidens | reverse complement strand
ATCTGATGTGCTGTTAACTTGCGATTTCTGAGGCTGGTGACTCGGATGAATTTCTCCTCAGCAGCAGAGGTGACTCTTGGTCTTCCTTTCCTGGGGCGGTCCTCATGAGCCAGTTTCGTCGTAGCGCTTGATGGTTTTTGCGACTGCAATTTTCTGGACCGACTGACCTTCAGTTTATAAAGTAATGATGGACTGTCGTTTCTCTTTACTTAGCTGACTGGTTCTTGCCATAATATGAATTCTAACAGTTGTCAAATAGGGCTGTCAGCTGTGTACCAACCTGACTTCTGCCCAACACAACTGATGGTCCCAACCCCATTAAGAAGGCAAGAAATTCCACAAATGAACCCTGACAAGACACACCTGTGCAGTGACAACCATTTCAGGTGACTACCTCATGAAACTCATTGAAAGAAGACCAAGAGTGTGCAAAGCAGTGATCAAAGCAAAGGGTGGCTATTTTGAAGAATTAGGATATAAAACATGTTTTGGGTTATTTCACACTTTTTTGTTTACTACATAATTCCATATGTGTTCATTTATAGTTTTGATGCCTTCAGTGAGAATCTACAATGTAAATAATCATGAAAATAAAGGAAAAACACTGAATGGGAAGGTGTGTCCAAACTTTTGACTGGTAGTGTACATCCAGGATGCTGTCATGACTTTATAAGACATCAGAAGTGTTCATATTTTGAATGGAACATTGGTATAAACATGGGTCTCGGATAGAAGTTGACCTTGAAGTAGAGAAGTAAATCAGAATTAATTTGTACTAAAATGACTTACAATTAAAACAAGGTTTGCCTTTGTTGATTTCAGTCACGACACATCAGATCTGTTCATACTCTTTACAAAGTATATTTTGCTTGGTCTACTTGAGCTCTGTATTACTTTTTATTGTCTTTTAGTAATCTGCAATGTTTTCCTACACACAGACTTTACCTGGCTGCCCATTTATATTACTGGCTGCCAAAATATTTTTTTTTAACTCATATTTTAGCTTTTCTTTTCTTGGTCCTATTTTGAACGTTCAGTAGATGCTAATCAGCAAACCACAGGCCTCAGCATTTTGTGTTTCCTCACCGACAGGCTGACCAGTCACCATTGTGACTGTCCTGGATATCATTAACACCTTCTCTTAAAGTTTTCATCTTGCTTCACTGTGCTGAACCCTGAACCCTCTCTTAGTTATGCTGCAATAGGCCTAGACTGCTGGGGGCTTCCCATGATGCACTGTTTCTTCTTCTCTCACCTCTTTTCACTCTCTATGTGTTTATACACCACTCTGCATTTAATCATGAGTTATTATTAACCTCTGGCTCTCTTCCACAGTGTGTCTCTTGTCCTGTCTTCCTCCCCTCACCCCCAACCAGTTGTGGCAGATGGCTGCCCCTCCTTGAGCCCGGTTCTGCTGGAGGTTTCTTCCTGTTAAAGGGAGTTTTTCCTTCCCACTGTTGCCAAGTGCTTGCTGATAGGGTGTCGTCTGATTGTTGGGGTTTTCTCTCTATTATTGTAGGGTCTTTATCTTACAGTATAAAGCACCTTGAAGAAACTGTTGTTTTGATTTGGCGCTATATAAATAAAATTCAATTCAATTCAATTCAATTGCTTGACTTGTCCTTGCTATGCTTTGGCTGTCCATTGCATGCTTGAGGGTCCCTTTAACCAAAACCTCCGGCATGTGGAGAACTGGAACTGACAAGCTCACTGAGAGAGATTCATATTCCTCTATTATTTTGTTTGTCACAAAGTACTTGGCAATTCAAATATTTACACAGGAGTACCTAATATACATGAGTGTGTAGACACATTCACACCACCCACTACTTCCATAAATAGAATATAATTCTGTGGGAAACACTGATAGGCACATTATCTTTAAATTGACAGTATTGCTTAAGAGTCCCAAGTACCAAATTCTTTGTCTTTGTTATAAAACATGCTGTTTATTGGATTAAGTCTAGTTTCTGTTGTTTGCTAGTTTTTAGGGACTATGCTGTGTGCTAATTGTGGATATGATTCAGCTGTTGGACTAGCGGTTTGACCAAGCTAAACTGGGTCCAGTTTGGTTAATTTAGTTGGTTTGTCTGATTATTTTGTGCTTTCCTACTGCATTTTTTGTAGTTTCCATCCATTGTCAGTTAGTCCCAGTGGATTCCTGTACAATGGAAATTCTGCAGAGTAGGACTACTGTAGGACTACATTTGTACTGTGCTGAAATCTACCTCACTCACTGATGCTGACTGATTTTGGCTGGTGCGTACAACAACTCCTGGGTGTTAACCTCAAAAAGCAAATGAATTTAAGTGCCCCTTGCCCACTGATGGGGCCATATGGGAAGCTTCTGATTGTGGCACTCGGTGCCAAAATTAAAAGAGGGGCTACTGTATAAAGTCAACATTGCCCATGCCACTCCTTCAAGAATCTGACTTAAACTATGTGCATATAAACAGTGCCAGCTTTTGGTTATTATTCATGATTGTTTTGATCCAAAAACTTATGACAAGTGGCATCTCATGGGAGTTGCAGGGCTGTCTATTGCCAGAGTTTCAGTTACTACTGACCAGTCATTCATTGTGTTGTCCAGTAAATGTTCACCAGGTTTGTGCTCTTTCCTGACAGACTAAAAGTCTGTGCAAGTTGGTTGAATAATCTGTAAGGATGGTCTGTCAAGTGTTTAAGGTACCAATCTTCAGAGTAATTATTAAATTTTAAACATATAACTCTGACATGCTAAACAACTGGAGCCGACTGGCACTGAGAAACAAAACAAGAGCAATATTTTTTTCTCTTAAGAGTCTACTACTTTTTATGATTAGAACTAAACACAAAATGGGCAAAGTGTAAATACCTTTATTGACAGGAATTAAAATCTAACAAACATACTGTAGGCACACTCAGACAAACACACAGGAAAACAATAAGTGTAGACACAAAATAACTACAAAATAAAATGATTTTATCAGATAAAGTGAGCCTTTTAAAATGATTTATCATCATAGCTCTAGTCTGGAGTGTTGTGGACTGTTTTTTACTTTAGCATTTTGAAAATAATTGGATTTATCCTTGAGCAGGGGCGGAAATAATGAGGCCACTTACAGTTCCAATTCTGTGTTTGCGTGTGTGTGTACGTGTGTGCACGTGTGTGTGTGTTGCTCAGACATCACAGCAAAGGAGTTCATTGAACTGAGGGGGAAGCAGCGGAGCCGCTACGAGCTGCTGGTGGACTTTCTGTCTGAGATGCTCTCGGTTCCACCTGATGATGTCAACATCTTTAGCCTCATGGACGTGAAGGAGCGAATGCTGGATGTTCGCTTTGCTGTGCATAGTGGCCCGTCCTTCCTTCAGCCTGAGAAAATGCATGGTTATCTGGCCGCTCACAAGCAAAAGGTAGGTTATTCTTTGTGTCCTTAAGCCTTTTGTCCACACTGACACTCAAAGTGTTCATAATAAAGTCCTCTCAGCCTGATTTTTTTGGCTGATCTGTTGTTGACTGTACTGCAGCTCTTGACTGATTGACAACACAACCTCTTGAATGACGCTCACATGATCTAACCAAGTGCACGTCAGTGAGTAAGTACACTGCAGAGCTACTTGTAAGTCAAGTCACTCTGACATCTCACATATATGTGCGTAAGGCTTCCAAAATTGGGTTGTGCTCTCTCTCTGTGTGGTTGCAGTTGTTGGTTGCAAGCAGAAGTTTTGCCTCTGGCAATGTTTTGGCTGATGTCTGCATTAAATTGTAAGATACAAGATGCCAGTCAAAATCTGTGACGTTTTCTCAGTTTGTTGGATGCAAGATTCATGGTCACAATTCTACACAAAACATAGTAACCAAACCCAACTGCAGCAGAGAAAAAACTAGTAGTGTGTCAGATTTGTCAGATGACCTCAACCTGGAGCCACAGATGGTAAATAACCACTCAGTTTGCTTGCAACTACCAGCTAAGCCCAGGGTATGGTACCACATCTGAAAACACTCCCTCTGAGCCTATCACACAAGCACATTGGGAATAGTTTTAATTGATAACATAGTGTGTTAACCTAACCAAAATATTACATTCCTAGTATTCAGACTGCAGTGTGCCTGAAACTGGAGAATTCAAAATTAGATAGCTAGCAAATGTCAGCTAGTTAGCCCTCACCTTTGAAGACTATCTTCTAGTTCACGTTCAAAATGGGAGCATAACTGACACGTTCAGTTTGAAAACTCTCTCTGCGTTTGTACAGATTTTACACAAAATATATTTAAAACATCACAGAAGATGGTAAACTTGCTTCCTTCTTTGGAAAAACACATTTGACCTGATTTCTATGCTCACACACTTTTTGAGAGAAATGTTTGATTAATCTAAACTATATCCTATCCAAAATCACTGTGGTTTTCCCTCCCCTGACCCATCAAATGCCAAACTGTGACTGTGTTGTATACAGCTGTGTCATTTGGCACCTGTAGCATACACTGAACATGCCCCTGAGATAGAAGAACCTGTCAAGGTACAGCAGCTGCCAATCCAGGAAACACAATGATAACATTGCTACTTGATGGCCATGTAGGTACTGAGAAAAAACACAGTGGCGTATCCTGACATGGTTATGCTCATCAGGCTATCTATCAAAACTGCTAGTGTTGTCCGTAAACAATAAGCTGTCATAAATAAGGAAAACCTGTCTCACCTGCTTTCACAGCAGTGTAGGCGGTTCTGACATGCAGCAGTAATATTCACCGAACAGGGCTTTCTGCTGTGATCTCTATTGCTTGAAAACAACTCCACTTTGCAGTTCTGACAGGCCAATTGACCTACAAAAAAAACAACCCCAGTACATCAGTTGTCTGTATTTCCCACACACAGTGGAATAAGTGAAATAAGCTGCTTTCTGTGGGTTATGATTGCTCTGCTTCCAGCTCATTCAAATCATAAGTTTCTCAAAACCATTATTAGGCCCATTTATAGTCTGTACAGAGGTAATATTTATTTTCCTAATGAGCACCTTCATTGTGATTTTTATGCTGATGATACCATCATGTATATGTCGACTGCACCACAAAACAATCCTCCTCCAAATGACAAGCTGCATGTCAAGCTGCAGGACCTAAACGCCTACAGTTACGTGCATACATATTTGGACAAATTTTGTAATTTTGCCTCTGTATACTGGTTAAAGTCCAGACTTTCAGTTTTAATTCACAGGGTTTAAACAAACAAATTGCACTATTCCGAAATTACAGCCTCTTTTATACATAGTCCCCCATTTTCAGAGGCTCAAAAGTAATTGGACAATTGACTGAGAACAGTGGAGGCCCGTACCATTCTTATTCCATGACAAATTAGGCAGAGAAAAGATCTGAGGTCAATTCCAAGTGTCCAAGTGGCCCTAACTGTACATGTTTAATGTACCCTTTACAAAAATTAGAACAATAATGTTACTAATCCTATCTATGGTGTGAATAGCTTTAGAACATGAAAAATAATTCCAAAAAGGAATTGGTAAACAACATTTTAGAGAGAGACAGATAAAAAGATTAGAAAGAGATGCTTGTACTGCCCGTAAACTACTGAATACTGTCAAATATGCTACCTTTTGATCCACCAAAGAGCTATCACACTAATCACTGTCAAATGAAAAAGATGGATGGTCTTAATTGGCATTTAACAAGCATCAGTATATCTGTGTCTTTATTTGTTAAGACACAGATACTGCCTAATCAGTTCAGATATTCAGCATTCTTTGTTGAGGTCAGAGGCAATTTTTAAATCATGGGAGATTTTGGATTCTCATCCAAACTCTGAACTGGGGAATACTAGTTTCTGCTACTATGCACCTGAATACAGAGATAAGCGGAAACTATTTCTCACTGTTTAAGTTAGTGGAAATGGGAAATGGCTGTTTTACGTAAATGACTTTTCTTGAATCTGTGTTGATGTAATTTTTTTCAGGTCTCTCTAGGAAAAGAAATCTCGAATTCTGGCACAAATAAATTTAACCAAGTAACTAAGTAAAAACAGATGCTCATTTGTACTGACAACTCCATTTATTTATTTTGCACCACATTAGTGGTTGTGCATCACCAGAAAACAGGATGCCACAGCCAAGCGAGCATCAAAAGTGTCTGAGAAATTGATGGATTTAGGTCATTTTCATCTACATCATGTCTCATTAAAGTGAAAGCAAAGCTCATAGTTAAAGACACCAGCCTTGACATCCAAACTCTTCAACTTAATTTCTTTTGCACAACACTTCTGTAAAGGATGCTTTCATATTTTGGCTGGTATTTTTTGTAAGTGTAGGTTTGTAAGATTGATGCCCTTTTCATTTATCATACATTAGTCAGGAAATAAATATGTGACAAGGCTGATGATACAAATGGAAGTGTAGCAACATCTGTTGGGCATTTGTTAGACATATGATCTGAAATGCTGAGTGCAATTAACTTACCATTTTACATTTTATTTAAAATAAAATAAAATTCCTCCCATGAGTGACCTTTTGGTTTTACATATTTTTACCCATTAAAGCTTCATTAGAAAATTCCAAGTGGCTCCAGCTGGTTGTTCCAGCTCAATAACACACATTCACATTTAAAAATATGAATCAATATATATATCTTGTTTTAAGCAACTACTTAGGCTGCTGTTGTTTTTCATGAAAGCTTTGCTGCCCTTAATCATTTATATTTTTGTCAATTACTCCCTGACAGATATAAGCAGCAGTGACTCATAAAGCAATGCTATAATTATCAGTGTAATATTAAATGCATTTGAACAGATATGCTCAAGTTCTGCAAGCCACATGTCACTTTCTTTGCACTGTAGAAAGCTTGTGTTATTCAACTTGTGTTATTCACTAGTAAGTCATGTAGTGGTGATCTCAGCAGAGTAACTATAGTATAGTACAGAATTTGATACTTTTGATGACATAATAATGAAAAGATTATTTCAATAACTGTGATAAATTGATTAAATATTTGAATGAACCATCATCTACACAATCACCCAATCCAATAACAGCCTCAGGGCTATGTAGATGACACATGCAGGAAAAAATATGGAAAGAAAACATTCTGCTGGAAAATTGACCATGAGAGTCATGTGTTGGTTAAGAGCAGTCACGTGAAATAAGGATATTGATCTGAATTTATTATGCTGGTTAAACAGTAGTTGCAAACTCCACTGTGAGATCTGCAGGCGACCTGCTGAAGATGTTGAACATGCAAACTTTCTTCATTGTTACAGAAGGTAATGTTACCATCCCGGACAGGAGACAGAGAGCCACCACCCAAAATCCTAATCCTCTGTTACTAGCAATCGTAGGCAAGCTTGCTTCAGACCCCTCCAAGAATCCTCTGTCTTCCTTTATAAGAGTCAGACATGTGGCTGTTGGTCTGTTTGTTACTTTGTAATTTTTCTGATTGTGTATTTTTAATTTAGTAATATCATTTGCCAGCTGACTGTAAGGTTTCCCCTAGAACCTGAAATTAAAAGGTTTTCAATGGAGTTTTCTCATAAAGAAACAGGTTATGATTACATTACTTATATCCTTGAAGTTTAACAGAGAGGTTTTCTCCCTCGTCATATTATTGCAAGGTAGTGAGCTTACAGTGTATTCTTCCCTGAAAAGATTGTTGTGGTGAAGTGGTGCTATGTAATCCATCCATTCTTAACTACTTATCCAATTCAAGGTCGCTGGGGGGCCGGAGGCTGTCACAGGTGTCACAGTGTGAGAGGTGGGGTACAGTCTATCAAAGTGCTAACACCGGAAGAGAGACAATCATTCAAGCTCACATTCACACCTACAGCCAAGTTAGAATCACCGTTAAGCTAACATGCATGTCTTTGGTCTTTGAGAGGACGCCTGAATACCCAGAGAGAACCGAAACAGTCACAAAGAGAACATGCAGACACCTGGACCTTTATTCATGTAGCAACATGCCACCTGCTATATAAATAAAATTAATAGGATTTTATTTATTATTGGTTTTCCAGAAATGTTACGTTACTTACCTGTTAAATGCTTGATTGACCGTGACATGCTAAGAATTTTCTTGTCTCTTTTCTTGTCTCTTCTTGCGCTGAGATACCGAAATTTATATTTGAAGATTTCAGAAAACAGTTCATATAGTGTTTGAAACTTCAAGGAGATCAAAATTCACAGCAAAAAGCCTATGATACTTTTGTACAAGTTCCAGCACTGAGTCTGAATCCCCCTCTGGACAAAGATACCATTCGAGAACAATCTCTTAGGCTGGAAACAGCTGGTAATTCACCACAAGTGGTTGGTAGAACCATTCTCATGTATCCAAATGAACCAGATCTGCTGTAAACAATGTAGAGTTTAATTTAACCACTCTGTGAGCAGCAGGTGTGAAAACACCTCAGGGTGTGATCACATCTTGCATGTTTCTCAAAAGGACTTCTAGTGTTTGAGCTTTTCTCCAGCAGATTGCTTTTCGACTGTGTTTTTAACTTGGTCACGTTCAGCATTAACTGTACTGATCACATCAGTATCACATAGACTGTAAGGACGTTGGTTGGTGTTAACTTTTGTATACGCAGGTATTTGATTTTAATATAGGGTCTTCCTGAAATATCTGAAATATATGACTCTTTGTCCTAATAAAGAGGGCAACACTTGCTAATGGGGAAAAGGACAGGATCACATTGCAGTGGCAGAGAAGTTATTATTAAGTTAAATTTTTCAGTAAAACACACTACTATTACTAATGTCTTTGTGTCATCATACAGTCGTGTGAAAAACGAAGCTTGTAGAACCACTTTTAGCAGCAATAACTTGAAGTAAACATTTTCTGTAGGACACATCGTGCAGAAAATTGCAGGCATTTGTTCATGCACAGCTCTCTTAAGGTCCTGCCACAGCATTTCAGTCAGGTTGAGGTCTGGACTTTGACTGGGCCATTGCAGCACTTTGATTCTTTTCTTTTTCAGCCATTTTGTTGTAGATTTGATGCTGTACTTGGGATCATTGGCCTGTTGCATGACTCGGCTTCAGCCAAGCTTGAGGTGTTGGACAGATGGATTCAAATTTAGCTCTAGAATACTTTGGTATACAGAGGAGTTCATGGTCGACTCAATGACTTCCAGGTCCTGTGGATGTAAAACAAGCCCAAATCATCACCTCCATGGGTGGCTCAGGAGGTAGAGCAGGTCATCTACTAACTGGAAGGTTGGTGGTTCTATCCCTGGCTGCTCCAGTCTGTATGCCAAAGTATCTTTGTGCTAGATATTGAACCCCAGTTTGCTCTCCGATGTGTGTCAGTGTGAATGCTAGACAGAAAGCACTTAGACAGAATGTGTGCGAATGGGTAAATGGGGCATGTTGTATAAAGTGCTTTGAGTGCTTGAGTAGAAAAATGCTAAATAGTTACCATTACCCCTCCACCACCGTGCTGACAGTTGGTGTTAGGTGTTATACTGTGATTGGATTTTGCCAAACGTGGTGCTTTGCATTATGGACAAAGATTTCTTTGTTCTTGTCTGTCCAAAGGACATTGTTCCAGAAGTCTTGTGGTTTGTTCAGATAAAACTTTGCAAACCTAAGCTGTGCTGCCATGTTCTTTTTAGAGAGAAGAGGCTTTCTCCTGGCAACCCATCTGAACAAGCCATTGTTGTTACTTCAGTCTTCAGTTTTTCTAATTGCTCTGTCATAACCTTTAATATTTAACCCTTTAACGCCATGTGTATCATATTTGATACATAGAGTTTTTTTGAGTTTTGAGAATTTTACATCATCGGTGTGATTTTTCCCCCCGAAAAACCAAAATAAATTCTACAATACATTTTCAAGCAAATAAATTGCAAAAAATGCCGGATGCAGCAAATATGATACAAATTAAAAATTATTTATGCAAATTAATATTTAATTTATTTTTTCCAAAATTTGTCAGAAGGTTCGATAAACACAAGTTTCAAAAATTAGAATTTTCTGGCAGTTATTTCATGGTTCAGGCTTTAAAGGGTTAAGATGCTAACTGATGCCTGTAGAGTCTGAGATGTAGCTCTTGGGTTTCTCTGAGCATTACACGGTCTGAGCTTTGGGTGAATTTGTTGGGAAGTCCACTCCAGGGAAGAGTGTGACTTTGTGTTAACACACACCAGAATGATCAAGACCAGAAAACAGCCAAAACTTCTGCTTTTATAGAGGTGGTCACACTTGCTCATGATCACGTATTCAGTTGCATTTAATTAGCAGAACCTGGCTGCTACTTCTCTCCTATGGAAGGACTACATAGAGTCCTGTGAAAACTTTTTTTCGTGACTATAAATGTTGGAAAGTTACAAAGCGTTATGTTAGATTGCCACAAGTTGCGTGAATCATAAAGAAATATTGTTGTTTTTTGTATTTGGTAGAGCCACTGTGATCTGTAAATTGTAATGGACACATGATGGAAGTAGAATGACTGAATGTGGAAAAGCCATTGAGGCATCTTAGGTTGTTCATCATCTGTTTTGTGAATAGATCATGATCTTCGTGGTAATACTTGTACTTCTTTATACGAAAAGGGAAAAAAATTGAAGGAATTTCTTAATGCAGAGTTTCTAATGGTAAGGCTGTATGTGTCTAGAATGAGTTTGATGCCTCTAGTTTAAATTATTTGGTTAATTTAAATAAATGAAATTGATAGCAAAATTCAGTTATTGGTTGCTTTCCTAACAGAATTTTTCTATCAATCTCATTTATTTAAATTAGCCAAATAAAAATGTTGCTTTCCGGGGCTTAAGGTCTTCTTGTCCTCTTGCTTGACATTTCTGTAAACGTGGTTTCATGAAAGAGGGAGAGGGAGTCCTGAATGTTATTGCATTCCATTTCATTTAGCTGATACTTAACCCTGTCTTACCCTTTGGTACCAAAGACCGTTTATAATTATGTTCTATTTGGCGTTTCTTACTAATGTGCTGAACAACATGTCAGCATTTTGGATATACACATTCTACTCACATGTACATTTTAAACAATATAGCACTTTGGGACTGGGCATTCACCTCAGTGGATGGTGGGTTGCAAATCCCCCCTCACCCTTCCCAATACACAAGTTTTTATTGCCAAGGACTGGTATATTTATCTGAACCATCCACCTGGGGTTTTAAGCTGTTTTTGCTGTCTTCATTTATGGTCTCCAAAGTTTTACCTCAACCTTGTGTAAGAATTCAAACCATTTCTGTTATGTGGGACATGGAGAGGTGAGACCTGATTTTGGCCATTGTACTGGATGATTATTTCTGGGCCAACCAGGAAAAGAAAATATATTATACTTCATGGTCCATGAGTGACATCCATTTAAATCTAGCCTAATTTGACTCTAACAGAAATACACAGTGTGAAATATGCCTGTAATACAGTAATTTGGTTGTTGCGCAAAAGAAAGAAACGGAGGAAACAGTGTGCACAGTTACATCTTTGTGTATTTAGTCATAAATTGTCTTAATAACTTACATTGAAAAAAAGGAAAGGCTGTACAGAATTCAAATATTTAAAAAATGCATTCTGTCACTGCAGAAAGAGAGTTGGTAAAACACAAACATTTTACTTTATCACACTAATGCCCCCTGGCCGCTGGCTTCAGTCAGACCTCATTTCACGTTTCAGAAGTCTGAATGGAAGTAGGGGACCTTTGTGTGTGTGTGTGTGTGTGTGAGTGTATGTGTGTGTGTGTGTGTGTGTGTGTGTGTGTGTGTGTGTGTGTGTGTGTGTGTGTGGGGGGCAGGGGGAGGGGTTTTATGCCATATTCAGCAGAAAACCTCTGTAAGCCCAAGGGATCTTCATGCACCA
>VUQS01029046.1:0-13669 GCA_015108495.1 Heterochromis multidens | reverse complement strand
CCCCTGTGATCGTCTTACAGATTAAGTTGTGCCTCCAGTGCTCATTCTAATTCATTTGATGCACAAGCTGACGTGTTCTTTTGAATGAGTGTGAAAATAGACCCAAACCTTGCTCTGACTTCCTGTTGACCTAGAGAAGAAGACTGCCCCAAAGGATCAGTCAAGAAATAAATGAATAAAAATAAATGAAATAATCAATTTTAAAAAAGGCAATCAGGAAATTGCCCCAAACAGATTTGTTTTACCAATTTCCCCTTTTCTAAATCAGCAGAAAATGTTGTTCTTTGTTTCTTCCCTTGGCATGATGCGTGATTACTTGCAATATCTTGGAATTAAATAAACAGTATAATTTACCTAAACTCTAACCACCTTAGCAAGCACACAGAGCACCATAAAGCTCTGAGCAGAGGTCAAGACGGCTCTGTTGCACTGCCTCATTTGACCACAAGGAGTCATGCTGGTGATTTATAAAGATACTCATTTATTTATGTATCTTTAAAAAAGTTTGCATATAACTACAATACATGTATTTCTTTAATATATTTTATGTTTTCAGTTTGTGGTGGTTGTTTAACTCTCAGCTGACTAAGATATTTTAATGACTAAAATGATAGAGAACAGGAATACTTTTAAAAACTGTTTGTGTTTATCATGCCTCAACAGATTTATTTATCTGCGGCAGATATTCTAAATTGTTATAATGGCTTTCAATCTTTTTTTTATGCATAAAGGAGTTAAACTGACTTTTCTGTGTCAGCTGAGTTGTTTTCATTGTCAGATTGGGCATTAAGTTTCTGCCTCAAGGCTTCTGGAGTAGTAAGTCTTGCAACTGTAGGTCTGTTAGACATTAACAATGGAGTGATTACACATGTTTCCACACAACTTTCTATTATCCTTGCCACACCAATGGGCCAAGTCCTGTCTAAAATTATGAAAGATTGTAGAATAGTACATAGTACTATATGACTGGGGTTATAAATAACCCCACTATAGGTTACTTGAAGCTTAACAGAGTGAAGTACAGTAACACTAAAGATATCGGTGAAATAAAAACAAAAACATCTATCAAATCCAAAATGTGTGAGAAAAATAAAACTGAGTGTTACTGTTGTGCTGTAAATCTGGTTCCTGCTCTCTGTTGGGCCATGTAGAAAAATGTGCATTTCATATTTCTATGAGATTATTGCTCTGCTTTCACAGAGGCTGATGAAAAACATGTACTAAGCCATCATGCATTAGTTAAGCATTACCTATATGTACATTTTGCATAAAGTAATGCTGATTTCCCTCTGACAGGACATGTACAAGCACTGCAGAGATCGTGCACGTTTCGTGCTTTGTGCTAAATGTAAGAAGAGATTCAGAAACTGATTGCTGAATGTGACACTTGTGTTATCCAGTGTTTGTCACACAAACAACACAGTTTCATGTTTTGTGTTGAAGCCTGGTGCAGCGAGAAACTGCAGCTGTATTTTTATTTATTTATTTTAAATAATGCTGCTGCTGGATGAGAGAGGAGGTTATGATCCGGAAAGGCTTGCTTTTCCCATCTGTCCACATCCTGTGTACGCATATGTGTGTTTGTGATGGAACATATACAGTCACCATGTGTGCCATTGCTGCCTTGGGGCACTGAATCACTGTGATCCTTTCTGAGTGAAAGCTGTGCATCTCCATCCGTGTCACCTTCAGCAGCAGCAAGGACACTTGTTTTCAGCTCTGTGATGAGGAAGGTTTTTTTTTTTTTTTTTTTTAATGTCATGGGTCTTAAAAATGCTTTACCAGCCTGAAGACCCCATTCTATCAAAACGGCTCCAAAATATTTGGGTTTTTCACAACAGCAGGGCAGAAACTTGTGAGTAATTCACACACAAAAATGGAAATTTAGGAGGGATATTTTTGCTGGGAATGTGCAGGAGAAAGAGATCATTTACGATCTGTAATTTTACAATAATGCACTCCTGCTTTAAAGACAAGCGTGAGCAATCCTTTGCAATAGAGGCTGGTGGTAAAGCGGTGATGTCCCTCAGGGATGAACAAAACAGCAACGTCAACTCGTGTTCCAAACAAAACTGAGCAGCTGTTTCTCTTTGAGCTCAAAGGGATTATAAAACCATTATGTAAGAAGCTATGAAAGCTGCATCCTTCCTGCGTTTGGTGGGCGCCGAGCACCAGCATTTATCCTACAGCGACCATAATGACAGACTCATGAAACTTGTAGAAGCGTGTCTTCCAGCCAGATTTCCACCTGCTCTTAAGATTTTAACAGTAGGATCAGTCCAGCCACTGCAGTAAGAGAGATTAATAGCCTCTGTTTCCTGCAATGTGTCCTCTGGCTTTACTGCAGCATAAGAGGCATTCAAAGCTGTAACGGAGCTGAAAGAAAGTGGGAAGACAACAAGGCTTTGTGTGCATGAGAGGGAGTTGACAGTGCTGGGAGAGTTTTGTCTATTTGTCAGGGTTTACACAGCACACCAGCTACGAACAAACCACTGCCATCAGCACTGAGATGATCTGGCTCCGTGATTTCCAGCCAGACGGCCCTGACAGCTCCATTTAATCTAACAAATAACAGCCTGCTTACTGGAGCCTTTTTTTTTCTGACAAGGTTTGTGAGTCTCTGCAAACATTCTGACACTGCAGAGAAATGTGCTGTTGATTTTACAGGTTAGACGTTTGTGACATCTACACTAAGATCTACACACCAAGACATATAGAACCCACTGAAAAATGCTGGCATGCATTGTGCTACCTCTGCACCACAGAGAATAACCAGAAATGCTTCAACAGGTTTAAGTTTTTTCTGTTTTTACAAAGTCAGGTGTACCAACTAAAACAAATATGCATTGCAAAATGATGCCTATGTACTATAAATGGCAGATAGAAGACACATTTGGATCTGATTTGGGCAACTTTCAGCACTTCTAGCTCAATTACAGACATTGGCAAATGTCCTATAGGCCAGACGTAGCCCAGAAATCATGAGCTGGGCTTGACATCAGTTCTGGCAATTACTGTGTGGGCTAAACGTGGCCCAAATGTCACAACTTACATGGCATGTTTCCAATATATGGTGGGTGTGTGGTTAAGTTGAGGCAACCAGACTCACCCTGACTTAATCTGGTCAGTCAGGGCCAAATGTGGCCCCTAGAAAACTGCAGTTGTGGACCACATGTTGTTCGGTCATTTGTGGCTATCTGAGATATATATGTGCATGGTGGCTACAGGTATGACAGTACAACATTGCTAGTACCCTCTGTTCTGCATTTAGACACACATTTGAGCTGCTGATAGCTGTAGAGGAAACACTAAGGGATCAAAGTTCTTACAGTTCATCCTGAGAGGGGCATTAATTTTTTTCCACAGTTTGTAGTAACCTGTTCTGGGGGTGCCACAAGGAAGATCTTCTTCTGGAGACCATGAATTGATTTGAATGTTTTTACAATACTCAGGGCTGGGCCAGAGTGATAGATAGACATAAATACAGGTATGCTGTTGTTATGTGAAAGATTGGTTTACCTGTTGAGGAAAAAAAAATCAGTCAATACTGAAGTCAAATGACCTCTTTGTTTGTCCAAGAAGCTCACGTATGAATTCTCTGCAGATGGCCTGTTCTTGTCAACAGCATCCCCGCAGCCTTCCTGGCCATTTGCTTTTGGATGGGCTAGCGTGGGCCAGGTTTGGACGCTTGAATGCTTCGTTGCAGATATCCTGCTGTGTCTGGCACTGATGAGGTCATGCCTGTGTGGGCAGTTTGAACCATATGTTACATAAAAACTGTGAAAGTCCTAATCTCCAGCAAAGCATTACGCAATGACTTTGCCAAAGGGCCACCAGTCTGTCAGTCTCAGAAGTATTATAATGGATGGAAGCCTTTTTCCCCTCCCAGTGTGAACCAGAGATGAAGTCTTTTTCAGATTTTGTTGTACATTCTGATGAATATCTAGAGCAGTTATTGATAGTTGATGTACATTTATTCTCCATGCACAATAATCCTGTTTTCTGGATCACAGTGTGGCTGAGAGGTCAGAGTGGCATAACCGGAAATACCTAAGAGTTTTTCTCCACTGCTTTTGGTCAACTGTCAGATGACAGATGTTGTTGCACATTCAGATTAAAAAAAAACAATGCCTAAGCACTAGAGTCTGCAATTTATTATTGTTTATATATTGTTTATGTCTTTCTGAACAACATAGATTTGTCTGTGGCTTGTTTTAATTGTATATCATTGGGTGTAAAATAGTCCTTCTCATGTTCGGAAATCTGCAGAGCCCACAGGTAAAAGTCATTAGTACTGTAAAACATATTTATAGAAACTGAGTCCAAGCGTTACAACAATTAGTGAACATGGAGGAGTCTGCTTAAACAAACATTTTATAGGAGCAACAGCCTGCCCACAGAAGAGGGGGAGCGGTAAGGATGTTTGGTTCAGACAATAGAATATATTAAACTTCAGGAGAGTGCAGAGGATGGGTGCAGGACACATGGCTTTTATGTCCCTGTAAAGTTGCAAGGCAGAGCATTAGGTGTGAGATCAGCATTGATATCAATGAGAATTTGTCGCCAAAAAAAGTGACGGGATGTCCAGTTATCCAGCTCTGTACTGTGATATACAATAATGTCCAAAAGTTTTGAGCCTCATTTCTTTATATTTTGCCAGAAAAATTGGAAATAGGTGAAACAATTTATTGAAATGTGTCCAAAAATACATGGAAATACAGTATAAGGCAAAAACAGAGTTTGTACAATTCTAATAATCTTGAAAGTCAATATTTGGTACGACCACCTTTATTCTTCAACACAGTCTGAACTCTCTTAGGAAAGCTTTCTTTTAATTTCTATGTAGTCTTCAGGAATAGTTCTCCAGGCTTTTTGAAGGACATTCAAAGCTCTTTTTGGATGTTGGCTGCCTTTTATTCCATTCTTGTTCCAATATTGTTGCAATATGCCTTCCCCTTATAATATCTGTTGATTTTCAGTCCAGTTCTTGTGTAATGTGACATACCTCAGCTTTTCCTTCCCGTTTATTTCCTTAAGAATGGCTTCTTGACAGCCACCCTTCCACTGAGACCATTTCTGATGAGGCTTCAGTGAACAGTAGATGGATCAACTGAAGGTCCAGAGGTATCTCTAACAGGTCTTTGCTGGATTCCCCCCCTTATTTCTTAAGGACATGACTTTCATATACTGTTCATCTGCTGTAGATAGTTTTTTTAGGCCTGCCACTTCTTCTTTGGTCATTCATTTGTCCAGTTTCCTTAGATTTTTTAAGAACACACTTAACACCATGCCGAGTTATGCCAAAGAAAAACTCTGAAAACCCTTGAGAAAAAAGTTTGGCGAACTATTGCTTAAGACTACTTTTAAAAATTACAAGAAAGTCTGGGAGCAAAATAAAAAGAAACAACAGCTGGCTCAAGACTTTTCAGTACTGATGTTTTTGTTGTGTCCAGACTGTGTACGTTACTGCAGCTGTGGTTTACTGAGTTGTGGGAGCTGAGCTGAGAAATGTGCCAAAACATGGGAGAAAAACTGTAATCCCGTGTCGCTGTCTGTGGTGCTGATTTAGGCTCTAACAGGCCTCTTCACACACATTCCCACATATCAGCTGAAAAACTTCCATGTCCAACCTACAATATAAAACTATCTTTCAAGATATAAAAGCAAAACAGCAATTAGGGGACCACTACAGCCCCGAACTGGCAGCTGCATACGCCTGTGTGAAGTTGTAGCCTGCTGGGCTGGATTCTGTGGAAGAGTGTTTGGATGTTCCTCCATTCATCCGGAGAGAAAAGTGTCTGCCGCGCGTAGGAGGAGGAGCGAAAGGGAATCCCAAGAAGGGGCTACAAATATCGCGTTGCTGCGGTGCCATGAGTAACCACTTCATAAGAGAGGGTAGAGGAACAACGACTGGATGAATGAAACGAACAAGAGTTTAACTTAATGCGTTTTTGGAGGGGGCAAGAGTGACGTGCGCGCTCTCTCAGACACAAGGTGATGTTTACCGAACCGGACAGGCACCTCCGCTGCGAATAAGCGGCAATGACACCCTGACCGAGGAGCTCAGGGATGAAGCGCGTCTCAGAGCAGGGCTGCTATATACCACCGCTCAGTTATGTGTAAAATAATCGCCTGGTTGTTTTCGCCCTGCGCCGAGCTTTGAACGCGCTGTCCTTTGTGGCCACATGTGGAGAGACGCTCACGTTTTCTTCGAGGGGTTCTCGTGAAGCAACAGAAGAACTTGGCTTCAGTGTTTTGATCGGCTGATCGCACATGGACGTTGTGTTCGCTGGGGCCTTTAAGTCGCTCAGCTGGGAAGCATCAAAACGCACAGACCACTGGCAAAATGTCAATGATGCTCCTAGAAGGAGGCACAGAGAGAGTAGCATGACAGTCAGCAGAGGAGACAGAGGAGACCGATCACAAGTGGAGCTAAGAGAGTAACAGTCGCTGATTTTTAGGGGCATTTTAACCAAAAACAATGGGACTTCTTGGCATGTTTTCGTGGGCTTCTTCGACGTGACACCGGACTCCCAGTGCGCCAGGACTCTGCTGCTGCTATTGTTGTTGTGCAGTTCGGG
The DNA here is from genome assembly GCA_015108495.1 of Heterochromis multidens. NCBI lineage: Eukaryota > Metazoa > Chordata > Actinopteri > Cichliformes > Cichlidae > Heterochromis > Heterochromis multidens. The sequence continues at coordinate 7,088 of VUQS01029046.1, read as the reverse complement.
TGTGAAGTGGAAGCCGCATCCTCACTGGGTCAAAACACAGATTAGTGAAAGGTGATAGGATTGTTTTAGTGAAGGGGAATCCCAACCGACAGTCACACGGCTCGTCATTGCGCCATGGATGACTCGGGGATAATACGGCGGCGGAGGCTGCAGGTGAGCTGGTTTGGCCGTACAGCGGAGCGGGCTGGAGTCTTGTTTTGTGTCAAATTCATCCTTTTCTAGTTGTAGGCACACAGTCAAACAGGATTACTAAGATTATTCAGAGGGTCGGGTTTATTTTTACTTTACAGTATGCTCTACTTTTCGCTCTTATTCTGTCACTTAAACCCAAGCGAAGTGTAGTCACTACACTTTGTATTATATGATACAGGATACTTTTCCAGCACACACTGCAAATCTTATCACTAACAGTGAAAACCGAACACCTGTATTTCTCAGTCTCAGTATTTTGCAGCAAGAGGCTGCGAAACAAAGGGGGAGCTGGGATATTTGCTATTTTTCCTTAAACCCAGCCCTCATCGTTAATCTGTAAATACAGTTTTTAGCTATTATAAGGGACCTATTGCACATTTATTTATTATTGGTGGGGCTTTTATGAAACATGGTTGACGTTTCAATCAGTGAAGCCAGCCTGTGTGAAAGTAATCCCTGTGAGCCAAAAGCTGAAGCTAAATGCTCGGTTTCAGAGTTTTTTTTACTGGTGGCTCCGTATGACGTCAAAGAGTGGGGATTATCCCTAATATGGTCATGTTGTGATCGGAGAAGCCCCGCCCATCTGCTGTTCAAACCTTGTTCTACATCTTGTTTGAGAGAGGGGATGAACTGAGGGGCACTGAGAACTAATTATTATTTTGAATTGTGACTCATGCAAAGCTGCTCTAATAGAGTCCAGGAATAAAAAAAAAAAAATGTGGTTATAAATGAACATAACACTAGCAGGGACTTTTAGCTGCTAGAATGGATGGATCCACGTGTTTGATTTGGAACAGATTTTATGCTGGATGCCCTTCCTGACGCAACCCTCCCATTTATCTGGCCTTGGCACTAAGAGTGCACTGGCTTGTAACCCCTTGAGGCTGGATTTGTGTCTCCTCCTAGTCTTGAACTGGAGATCTTTTGTGTGGAAGGCAAATATGTTAACAAAATGAGCAACAATGTGACAAAAATCTTGTTCCTGGGTAGTAAGTGTGGTTTTTTTTTCCTGATTGCTTATGCATCAAAGGTAGCATCAGAAAATAATATCCTTTTTAAACTTTGCTTTTTAAAGCAATCAGGATAAGACTTAATACACAGGAACAACAACTGTGTTAAGCTGCATTACATAGTGTAAGAGGTCCCTTTCATTTCCTGTCAGTCAGTTGATTTAATTATCCCCTCGTTTTTTTTTTTAGCTCTAATTACAGTAGTTCTTTAAGATAAACCTTCATAAAGTTCAAAACAAAAATCTGTTCTTTCTCCATCTGTCCTGATGGAGACTAACTGTGTCTCTGGTGATGAGTATCATGGCTCCACTGCACTTAAAGATATATATTTTTCATAATTCGTGCCACATACGTGTCATTTTAATAGTAGCTTTTCTGTCATATTCAGTTAACATCCCCTGCGAAGCTCACATTAGGATCGCATTCATGTACTTTTAAAGTCTCTTTAATGAGATGTTGGTAATGAATGGCCACTCATGCATACTAATCTGCCGTGCTCAAATGACCGTGTTCATCCATTATGAAGCAGCCTGCTTAACCACAGGTCATATACACCCCCCACCCCCCATCCCTCCATCTTTGTGTGATTCAGTCAAGTCAACTGTGCAGAGATGAGCCTGCAGGCCGGGCGGAGTGCAGCCAGCCTCCTGTGGGGCTTCTGTGCATGCTAGTGTGATTATGCAGTATGTGCATTTCATTTCTCTTGTTCCTTCAGTTTCAGTTTATATTCTGCCAGTTTCGTTTACTAAAACTAAGAATTGTCAGCAAGCGCTCTGAGCTGCTCGAAGCCAAATTAACCCTCGTCTCTGTGGAAAGAAAGGGAGTGGGTATAAAGGAATTAGGGGAGGATTAGTACTGAGGTGTCCTGATGGTTTCATGTCTCATCATCCCCACTGTTCAGCTCACTGCCCTGCTGCTGTGATGTATGACAGGAGCTGTAAGGGAATTAATCATCATAGAGTCACACTCACAAAGTCCCTGGCATTTTATAGATACAGGCAGGCCAGCTGATTGATTTTAGTGTTTGTATATGTGAGTGTGGGAGGGAGGGAGAATGTGTAGACTTATAGTTTAAGGTGTGCATTTAGCCTATCCGCACAAGTTTTATGCTCTCATTTGTTATCTCTACTGCTGTGTGTGTGTCACTAAAATTGTGTGTTGATGTGTGATTGGCTCTGCATGTCCTAATCAACTGCTTTGTCAGTCCCCTGGGTCTCATCATCCCAGCCGTCACTTGCTCCCTCTTTCACACACAGACGCACACAAACACACAATCATTTTCTCAGCACCATATGGTGACACACCCCACTCCCCTGCAGTTGCAGTCAGGGGTCACACCCATGATGCATCGCTTCAACATGACTAACATGAAAAGAACATGATCTTTGTTCCTCGTTATGCTGGCTCCACTCTGACACTACAACCACCATTTGACTTCCTGGCAAACATGCACTGCCAGTAATAGCGTATGCAGAAGATGTGTCAAAATAATGACTATTTTACCAGAGTGTGTGAAATAGCTACAAAACAAACTGAAATTTGTGTATTACACCTTTTTTTGTTTGTTTGTTTGTTTGAAGAAATAGTAACTGGAGTCATTCCACAACTACAGTGCAAGTTTTTGTAATTTTTCAAATATGGATAAAAACATTTTGAAGATTTTATTGGTACTCATGGCAGTGTTTAACTGAAATTAAGTCCATGATAATATGAGAATTTATTTTTTTTTGCCGAACTGGTTTAACATTACTGTGCTGTGCATTATGTCTGCATTGCATGACTTGATACTTTAAGACTTTAGTAATCATTAAGTAGCCTCTGGACTTTAAAGAGACACTACGGTGAATCTAATTGGATCTATTTGTAACTGATTTCTGATGAAGTGATAGGTTTAGTTTATCACTTAGGCTACTGTTGTACCTACCTTTGAGTGCAGTGAACTCATTGTCATGTTCAAGAAACCATTCTGTGATGACATGGTGCATTATCCTATCAGAAGATGGGTACACTGTGGTAATAAAGGGATGTATGTGGCCAGCAAGAATACTCAGGTAGGCTGTGGAGCTTAAACAATGCTCAGCTGCTACTAAGGGGCCCAGAGTGTGCCAAGAAAATATCCCCCACCACAGTACACCACCAGCTGCAGCCTGAACTGTTCATACAAGACAGGATGGATCCATGCTTTCATGTTGTTCACACCAGATTCTGACCCTACCATCTGAATGTCGCAGCAGAAATCAAGACTCATACACTATCATATAACCCTTATGTAAGGGTTGCTTTGACTAAAAAAACAAACCATAAATTTAATATCTTATTTTTGATTTATTAAATGTATTTTATTTTTTAGGCTCGTTGTTTTAACAAATCAAGCAAATGCTTGCAGAAAAGTGAAGAGCACCGGACCGTCTTTTTTTATGCTTGACATGCCTCATCCTCAGCCACTCTGCCGTTTCCATTTGTCAGCCCCATATCTGTGAGTCAGTCACTGCTGTAGACAATGGCAGGTCTGTCTTCTAGCAGCATGACATCCCTTGATTGATCCCCGTTGTTCTTCCCCTGGCCTGCTCACCACCATTTTTCTTTGCAGTGTCTACAAAATGATTGAACTGGCTGGCGCATCCCCACCGAGCAGCAATGTGCTTTATAGGCATGCGGCTCAGCTAATGCCATTTCATTATTACAGAGGCCTTTTTTTTTTTTATTTTTGTAGTGTAGCCAATATGACTTGAAGGACACTACAGCAAAAGGACCTTTTATGGCTGTGTTATATGACCAGGAAGTGTGTACCTGGAGACAAAATTCACTGGCCTTTCAAGTCTTTGTTATTCAGGATGTTTGCCCCAGACCGGCTGTAGCTTAATGAAACAGCAGCATCCAACACAATTATAAAAGTAACATAAATTTGAACGTTCCTGCATATTCTGACCCAGGGCTGTGAAAAACATGGGGGAATTTAAAAAATTAAAAAAAAACAGGCCTGGACTGTGAACACTCACACACACATGTAAGACACACAAATTACATGAGTGATGCATTTGAACCATAAACAGAGTTATTTGATGTCAAGGCAAACATGCGTTGACAGAAATAGGTTATCTGCAGGTTAGATATTAAACAGAATAATATAAATGCATTCATAAAAATAAAAATGCTTGTGCATAAACCACAGACATTACAAGACAGTGGCCCAATTGCCCTACACTGAGAGCATCTAAATATTCATAGATTCACAGCCTTGAAACACATACACCCGTACTGTCTTGTCAAGTGTGTGACATCCTGGGACTAAAGGGGATCAGACAGTCATTTATAAGCTCAAACTTCTCTTTCCTTCCTCAGAGGAAGCAGCTAAACCTGGATAAAAACAGAGCAGTCGCTCCTGTCTGAGAAGCCAGCAAATATAGCATGGGATTGTGTGGCTTTCTAATCTGTGATCGGTGAGCATGACATGTTTGTGACAGAGCCTCCCATCTGTTGTCAGTCACCGCTCACCACCGCCAGACTTCATTAGCAGGACTCAGGAAGCGTTTAGTTTGAACATCAGCCTCGGACCATGGTTTTTAAATTAGCCTCTGACGTGGGAAATGCAACCATGCAATGAGCAGTAAGCCTTTGCATCAAACTAATTATACCACAGGAGAATTAAGGCACAGGCTTCAGATTGGAGTGAGGATCATGTTTCCTTAACGACATATTATCTTCTGGAAATGCTGCCACTGGGAGTCGCAGGTCAATTGAGAAGCATACTGGTGTGCTTGTGTTCTGGCACACTGGTCACTGATGAAGTAGAGATTGGAATTAGGAAGTCAGTTATCACTTTGTGACCTTTTCACAAATTAAAATGGAATTGAGGATTCAGAGCAGAATTCAGGTAGATATGATGTGACAATGATACCTAAGATTTAGAGAATATAAGTGAAGGTGACACAGGACTACTTTATTGGAATTTCTGAGGTTAATAAAGGCCATTTCATTACCAGATTTAATAATTATAATCTACAGACCTGTGCATTCACTGCACAATTTGGACTCCCAGTTATAATTCTGTAAAGCAGGAAAAGAACTCATATAATGAAGGGAAGATATTCATGGTGCCCATTTATTCTCTCAGACATGAATAGATGGCTGCACTTTGTTTAGTGTGCCAGCTGCTTCTTTTTGTCTAGACATGGCTGAATATAAGAGGTGTAGTCCTTTCTGCTTCTCTGTTACATTTGGATTTTATTTTTGTTTCTGCTAAACTATTTCTTTCTGTTTTTAAACGACTAAATAAATTAACAGATGCTCCTATCATCCATATATTATACAGGCTAAGTTACATCATTTTGATTTGTTGCTGTGAATGTTATAGAGCTACTGAGTACACTGAGGCCACTGAAGGTTGAAATGATTAGCAATTTAATAAACTCTCAGCTATTTTGAATACTTGTTTGATTTAAACATTTTGAAAATTCAAATTCGTAACCCCTGCAGGTTACAGCTTATCCAGTTTGAGGATTTGCTGCTTATCTTCCCTGCAAGATGGTGGTCTGATCTGAGAGCTATATTGGATGACCCAGTCAGTTACAGCTGCCACCTAGATCATTGTTATTTGAAGATTAATCTTAAGTGAAAATGAGTAGTTTTACTTTAATAGTCTTTTGGAAATTTCAGCAACATAGGGCTGTTCTACTGTTAGCCATGTCAGCAGCTCTGACATGGCTAACAGGCAAATTTTATAACCCTAAAGCCCCACCCACATTTAAAGCCATGTGCTTGTTGTTTTCCTCCCCTCACCCCCAACTGGTCGCAGCAGATGGCTGCCCCTGCCTGAGCCTGGTTCTGCCAGAGGTTTCTTCCTGTTAAAAGGGAGTTTTTCCTTCCCACTGTCGCCAAGTGCTTGCTCATAGGGGGTCATCTGATTGTTGGGCTTTTCTCTGTATTATTGTAGGGTCTTTACCTTACAATATAAAGCACCTTGAGGCGACTGTTGTTGCGATTTGGCGCTATATAAATAAACTAAAATTGAATTGAATTGAGTGTTTCATCCTTGCCAAGGGGTTTTGAATTCCTGTCAGGGAGCTTTGGGACCACAACAGCTAAGGAAGCTGACAGTTAGTCGCTAGTGTTGCATAGGTAACAATTTACAATTTTCTTTAGTCTCATAATTACTTCATTCATTTCCCTTAGAGCTGAGATAAGTTCAACTCAGTACTCACTCACTTAGATTTGCTAACTGTTTATTCCCTGCTTCATGGTGCCACCAGAACAGGAGGTCACCAAGTCATTAAAATCACAAAAATTCTGGTTCCATGCTTTCTGGTCTTCACATCACTGCTAGTCTCTTCCTTTGTGGACACTCCTTAATATGATCACAGTGACAATGCTAACAGGCTTATGTTTTTGTAATGTTTACTATGTTAACCATTTTAGTTTAGCATGTTAGCAAATCAAAGTATGCTAATTCCCTTTGAAATTCATAGTCGCTGAGTCGCTAGTGTTGTGTAGATGATCCTCTAATGGGTTTGCATTGCGTTAGTTAATGTTTTAATCAAGAATTTCTTTATTTGATTATCATTGTTTTGAAGATAACAACACAAAACAAGAAGGTACAGCATAGCTAGGTGACAAGTATAAAGTAATGAATAAAATAAAATAGGCTACTGATACTAATAAGAAGAAGAAAATAAAAGAGAATACAGCCCTAGACAGGAGCCAGGTCAGGTCTTCTTTCTACCTATCTACTTTCTTCAGAAAGTTACAGAAGACGTTACAAATATCCCAGAATTTATCAAGATTGTTGTTGGTTTTCTTAGTTTTTTTTTTTTTTTTTTTTTTGGTTATTTATTTTTTTTTTAAAAAAATTTTTTTTTTTTTTTTATAAAATTTATAAAAAAAAAAAAA
>VUQS01029045.1:0-15367 GCA_015108495.1 Heterochromis multidens | reverse complement strand
CCTTTTTAAAAAAAAAAAAAAAATTCTTTTTTTTAAATTTTTTTTTTTTTTTTTTTTTTTTTTACACTTCATAGCCCAAGCAATCAGTCACAAAAATATACAGCAAAGAACTGATCATGAAGATTAATCATCATTGCAAATTTAAAGATGAGACTAAGACCTCTGAGAGCAGGGAGCCATGCAAAGAGCCGTCCAAGTATGCTATAGAAAGACTAACTGCTCTCCACCATGACCAGGTTGACCAGGTCTCCTGGCTGGTAGGCACGCAACAGCAGTGAATCCAGGCTAAAGAAAGCAGTCTTCCACCACTCCACTGGTACCATAGACACTGGGCACAGGCACCTACAGAGAAGAGCTGTGAGGAATAAAAAAAATGAGTAATTAAGTTGAACAGCAATAAAACAAGTGAATAATTTTGGCAGAAAGTACTATTAAATATATTACAATATAATGGACATGTACTGCATATCCAAAAAAAAAAAAAAAAAGCAGTGATACAATTTCTTGGTCTATTCAGTTCAATTCAAATCACCGCAGAAGTGACCTCTGTTGCTGTCTATGTACATGCACTACTAGTAATTGACACTGCGTTGTATACGCCTCCTCACTCTGATCGCATTAGGAGCACTAGAAGGAGCTAGTCAGTATTCAGCTGTAAAGATTGACTAAAAGTTTCTGCAAATATGACAAAAACTCATATTTATAAATGCTATCCACGGAACCTGTAAACGGCACCATTCAACAGAAATCAGCATCAGCAGGTCATTTATCCAGGGTTGCCCAACTTTTCAAAAAATTAAAAAAATTAAAATTAAAAACTGCAAAGATGAATTAAAATACAGTTTTGAAAGATTTTGACAAATCTCCCCCTAAAGAAGAAAAGAGCGACAATCTAATAATGCATGACCCAACTTACCGATCCTCCCCATAAAACATACAATTGAAAACGCAAACATCATAAAATAAAACTTCAGCCTTCAAGTTGTGATTTTAGTGACGACAGACTTGGGGCGGGTCTCGCCGATGTAGTCCACTTCCTGCTTCTCTGCCCTGGTTTCGCCTGATCAGCTGCATCAGCCTTTTATCCGACGAAAGACACAATGTCACATCAAACGGGCATTCAAGGTAGATACGTTTTTCTGATTTACGTGTTTCGGCTTTTATGTATTTTGTTTTGCGAGTGTGTGAATCCCGGGTGAGCTTTAAGCGCCTGCAACAATTCATTGCAACGGGAAGCTAGCGTCAAGTTAGCTAGCCACTCCTAGCTAGCTTTGAGCTAGTGTGTGTGTGTGTGTGTGTGTGTGTGTGTGTGTGTGCGCGCGCGCGCGCGCGCCCTGTTTGGGCACTTTTAGGACCAGGAAATCTAATCCCAAGTCTTTAATCAGTTTACGAGCGGCCTGAAAAAACACGAGTACTCTTTACTTTTTTCCCGCAGTGCTCCAAAAGCCTATAATACCCCAGCGTTTTAGCATCAAGCATAAATCCGGTAGTGTTAGAACAGATTTTGAATGGGCAGACGACGCCTTCATTTTGACAAACTGCTGGCCTGGTACCTGTCGGTGTTTGCATTAATCCGTGAATGGTACTGACATAGCTGTGTTGTTATAAAACTGGATTTAAGCAGGGCGTGACGTCTTGTTACACACAATGGCAGCGCAGCAAAATTAAGTCACAAATTTGGTTTTTACCCCCGAGGTTAAACTACTTCCAAATTAGGTGACCTCAAAATAGAAATACAAATGTGTTTGCTGTCGCTGTGCCCCCATAGATGCCTTTTCTTTTCTATCTTTGTTTTTTTTTTTTTTTAATAGATATATTAACTTAAAGCCTAATATAGGGGGTACTCTGAGCTAAATTACTCCCCTTTTTATGGTTGTCTGTAGCTCACTAGAGTTTGCTTGCTGTGAAAAATCAAAGCGAATCCTAGTAATTCAGTGAAAAAGACCCCCTTTTAAGCACTTATCTAATAATTTACCTTCCTTAAGTTTTCACAGTAATGCCTTCCTGCATAATTGATATAAAAAAGTCCTGTTTGAATAGTTTGTTGGACTTGTGCTCTTGGGGTTAAGGTTGCCACAGTGGAAAACCACAGACTCATTACAGCTAAATTTAATTTTAAAACATTTAACTCAAATCCACTTTTTTTTGTGATTGGGTTGGTCAAAGGTAGTCAGTCATCAGCTACTGAAACCCTTCTGGCTGTCTCTTACAAAAAAACAAAGTTATAGGAGAAAAAAAGTTTCCTCAATCACCTGCTTGCTCAACGTCTGTGTAACAGCAGAATAAAATTCTGACTTTACAGTGGTCGCAGGTGATGAATGTTTAATGAGAAGATCATTTTGTATCCTCTGTTTAATGGTTGACACAAGATGGTTCACAAACTATCTACTTTAGGTGTAGACTCACAATCCATGACTCATGTTAGGATGTTAGGATGAGTGTCTCTCTGTCAAGCCTACATCTGTTTAAAGGAGGAAAAAAACATTGACCCCCTTCCCTGTTTTTGCTTCTTTTTTTTTCTTTTTTTTTTGGTTTGCTTGTTTTTTCAGCGGGGAATGATGTGAAGGATATCTTTGCCAGTGCAAAGAGCGGGGAGCGGTATCGAGCCCTAAAGATTGTCATCAAGGATGGTAAGCAGTGCTCCAGAGTCGTGGAGTTTGTTTAGTTTCTTCTGCCAAGAAGACTCTTAACTTGTACTTCTGCCCAAACGTCTGCTAAGGCTGACATTAGCATGTCAGTATAAAGAAACAAATCCATGCACTGCTGAATTTATTTTTTTTTTCTTTTTCTTTTTCTTTTTTTTTGCACACATCTGCTTTCCAGAGCAGCTGACTCTGGGTGCCAACAGGAAAGCGTCGAAAAAATGGGACCATGAGTATGATTCTTTAGTGCTGCCCCTCCTCGACGATGACGAGCCCTGCTACGTTCTCTACCGGCTAGACTCCACTAACAACCAGGGCTACGAGTGGATCTTCCTGGCCTGGTCACCGGACCACTCTGCTGTAAGAAAACCAAGGCTATCCCGACTTTAATGAATAGCTTTCCATTCTTCATGGCATTTGTCCTCCTCTGCTTTGGGTATCAGACGGGTGGGGTTTGCCACATCAAGGCAGCCATTCTTTGTATGCATTCATTATTTCCTAACAGACCTCTTGAAATCTAAATATGGGTAGATTATGTTTTCAAAATAACATGGTGCATAGCCTCAACCACTTGTTTTTGACTTAAAATTTACTCTTATTGCTTTTAGGTGGAGTATGCTTATCATGCTTTGGTGTTTCGTTGTAATGCAAATGTGTGTGTTTGCATTTTATGTGTTCTTGACTCACACAGTGTCATTTGTGTCATTGCTGTTTGGTCTCACTGAAACTTGATGATCCACTTACAGCCTGGAGTTGCTGTGAGTCTGAATAGCCATAAAAAATAAAAAGACAAGTGTTTTTCTGTAGCAGTGGAAAGAGGAATGTTGCGAGAAGAAGAGACTGGTGCAGTGCAGGATTTTTGTAGCACTAACAGCACGGTGGAGTTTAGATTCACTTTCTGGAGGATATAGCCAAGCTTAACATTCCTGACGTCTAGCTCAAAACACAGGCCTACAGGTTTAGGCTTGCCTTGAAGTTACAAAACATTTCCCCAATGCATGCATGCACTTGTTTTGTCTTGTGTGTTTTTAGTTTGAGAACTGCAGCTGGATTTCTATAGCCTAAAATCACACATTTGACATTTAAAGTTTCCTTGTAAAGTTTTATTTGCCACTAGTGCAACTACGTATTTGAGTGGTTCCCCATTTTATGGCAGGAAATGCAGTAATAAACCAGCAAACACAAGAAAGAATATCTTCACACAAGCGGCGATTGTGATGTGTATCACAATTTGATTCATAGCATTTCCTATAGTTATTTCTGTAAGAAAGAAATTCTTTAAAAAAAAATATAAAAAGAAGAGAGCATTCTCATTACAGTATATTCTATATAAAGTTTTTTGTTTTTTTTTTCCATATTCATAACAGGTGCGACACAAAATGTTATATGCTGCTACCAGAGCAACACTGAAGAAAGAGTTTGGAGGCGGGCACATCAAGGATGAGATTTTTGGTACCACCAAGGTTGGTCAAGTGAAAGGCTCTTTACTCAGAAGCTTAAGAATCTAACAATGACAAGTTAAGTGTCAGTGTTAGACAATTTTAGCAACTGATTGGAACCGTGATTATTATATTAGTATCACTGAGTTAACGTGTTGCTACATGACGTGTGATTGTGCTGGGCTCTACCTGCAGGATGATTTGAGCCTCAGTGGTTACAGGAAATATCTGACCTCTCAAGCTGCTCCCTTGCCTCTTACTGCTGCAGAAGAGGAACTGAGGCAGATCAAACTGAATGAGGTAAACACAGACACACACACACACACACACAGAAAAGTGATTTGGATTTCATCACTTGGTCGCCACTTAGACTTGTCATCATCTTAGAGGAAATGATGTTCTGTGCAGTGCTTGTCTGCACAGATGCTGCCACTTGTTGACAAGTTCTCTGGCTTGAAGTGGATGTGGATTAGGCTCATTCTCTTTTGGTCCAGAAAAGGGCTGACATTACATCATTTTTACACTCGAGGCTTCAGTGGGAGAAAGAAATGGCTTACCTTAGCCCAGCAGTATTCCTCGTAATCACATATCCTGCGTGTGATATGTAAATCCCACCAGTACAGTATCAATGAAGGCTAGTGACGAAGCCTTCCAAATCGCACAAGGTCAGCAGCAATGCAAGTGTGCATACAGTATGCTTGCCTGGCAGTATCAGTGCAGTGCAGAGATGCTGATGCATTAGAACAGCAGGATGTTGGCAGAGATGAGGCTATTAGCCATGTACACCCATGGCTCCATAAAAAGTATTGTTTAGAGTTGTAAATGCTGGTTAGCCTAATCAACAAAGTGGGTAAAAGAAGAGCTCTTTGATTGTTCAAATCTAAGATTTACATGTTGGGAGCTAAATGCAAATGAGAGGGTTCTGTAGCTATGAGTATTTGGCAGTGATTCGTCATAGAGTACAGGTGAGCTGTATCAATGGCTTTTGCCTTTGTTGTGATCAGATAAAGAAGTACTGTAATGTGATACTTGTTGCATGCTGCTAATGTCGTCAGCAGTGTTTACACTGCTGATATGAAGGTCTTTGGGGATGTACCATAGAGACTCCAACAGACAAAAATGAAAATAGTAGCATTTGAAGTTTCACTCTTCAAACTTTTGGGGATTATTCCTATAAATTACCCAAATGAACTTTTCTTCATTGTTGAGAAACAACCTTTTTCTAATTGCTGCTCTCCCAGCCTGCCTCACGAACAAGAACGCTCTCTTACCATATATGGAAGTGCTCTGAGTAGTGCAGGCCCTCTCCAAAGTACAATCAATTAAAAGCAGCAGAGCAAATGGGAAGTGAGGTTTTTGCTCTTCTCACTTGACCAGCTGTTGAGGAAAGATAATATACCGTTAATCTGTACTGCCTAGATCAAAAAGACTTTGAAATATTTATCATTGCCTTGCCTTTGAGGCTGACTGCCTTTTACCAAGCAGATGGATAAAAGACCTGCAATCCTTTTTGGTATGCGAGATGGCTACATCGGAGGCTCAATCATGTTTGCGTGGCATTTCATTCTGTGGGAACAAGCCTCTAAAAATAGATGCAATCCATCAGTGTAATCCTTCCAAAATTTCCAGTTTTCTGTGTGATGTCTTGGAGGCGCCTTCTCACTTCCGATACAAGCACCTCATCTGTAATCATCAGGTCTAGCTCTGAAGATGTGCAATGTACTTGTGAACCTTTTTAATTCCTGATGACCAAAGAGATCTTTTTTTTTTTTTTAATTTTTACTTATCCAAAGGTTGTTAGAAAACTGAAGCTATTATTATTTTTATTAATTTATTAATAAAATGCTACATTTTTTTCCCTCTACATGATTACATATTGAATTATTGTGGCCCATTTTTTGATTTTTGAAGACAGTTGATGTTTGCTAAGTAATGCACTGATCAGCCTACTTTAAAGGCTTCAATATCATAAGTGTTTTTGTATATTGTAGTGTGTTTTAGTGTTGATAACGGGATTGTAGAAAACAAAAGTGCCTCTTGTTTCTGTGTCTTTGTTTGTGGTGTGTTTAGGTGCAGACTGACATCAGTGTGGACACCAAGCAGCAGACTCTGCAGGGAGTGGCTTTCCCTATCCATAAAGATGCTGTTGCAGCACTTGAACGTTTCAGGGACAAGAAAATTAACTATGTACAACTGGTGAGTTATTAGCCAAGGTTACCCTCTACCAGTTATCAGCATACCTGCCCCAATATTACAAGCACCAACTGGGCAATCAAACATGCAAGGGGATTACAAAGTATTATAAGACCAACCACACATCCGTGGTGTCTGCAGCTTTCCATGTATGCGTCTGCAAGGCAGTATAATCCTGGTCTAAACTGCAATAATTAGTGGAGCGGTGACCTGTGTAAGGTCAGTAATTTGAATGTACAATTGAGTTTTTTACTTTACGTTTGCAAAGATGCAAATTTTGGTAAGGAGATATTTCTAGTTTGACACAGTGCGTTACTCATTTTGTCCAAAAAGCCTTTGTGTCAGTTCTTCTCATTGAAATTCTGATGGTTTGTGTCACAAGATCAAATCAGTCCAGTACAAAGGAATAATTGTGGCACTGTTGTGGCTTTGCATCAGATTTCCTTTTGTTAGTCTAAAAGCTTTGTAGAAGTGCATTTGTTGTTTGTTTTGTTCTATTCATCCTTACAAGTTTTACTCCTGGCTGCTGAGAATCACATTAGCAACTGTTACATAAAGACATACACACTGTACAGTAAAGGGAGGTGTCTTGTTATTTACTGGCCCCACCTGGATTTTTCTGATTATCTGGTATTCAAAGCAGGTACCTTGTGGTTAAAAGAGCACTCAGCTTACTTTAGGGGTAACTTTTTCTTCTTTTGTCAACAGCAATTAGATGCTGAAAAGGAGCTAATTCGGTTGTGCAACACTGAGCCAACAGAGGTGAAAGACCTCCCAATGAGAATCCCTAAAGATACTCCACGTTACCACTTCTTCCTCTACAAACATTCTCATGAGGGTGACTACTTAGAGTCCACAGGTAAATAGTTTCTCACAGGTTATTATGAACAGCCGGTTAAACCACAGTATATTTTGTACAGGTTTTTATGTTGCTCTGAATGGTGTTTCATGTGATCCCATCTCACTGGCCTTTCTTTCTTTGTAGTCTTCATTTATTCTATGCCAGGGTACAAGTGTAGCATCAAAGAGAGGATGCTGTATTCCAGCTGCAAAAATCCCTTGGTCGATATGGTGGAAAACAATCTGCAGATTGAGATTGAGAAAAAAGTAAGTCTATTGTGATATACCATTTTTTTTTCCTTTTTTTTACTTTTTTGCTTTTGTCAGTGAGCCCTGATCATTTCAAACAAGAAAAGCAAGTTTTACCAAGAAAAGCATAGACAAGACGTGAATCTCTTATGTAAAATAAAATTAATTCCAACCTATTGAAGCTGATTGAAGTTGTGGGGACTTCTAAGGAAATGTTTTTAGATAAATAAATATATTTATCTAAAAACATAAATATAAACAATAAATATATTTATTTATGTGTACTGTCTTGATACAGATTTTGAAATGGTTTTGGCAGCTGATGTGACTGATTTAAAAAGAGGAACCTTATTCTACAAAAGGAAGATGTATTGCTTAAACCAGACTGACAAATTAAGAGAACAGTGGAGCCACCATGTGCCACCAAACAGGTTCAAAGGTCCTTAGTATTGATGCTACATTAAATCTCTAGACCTTTACTGGAGGGGTGGAGCACCATGCTTCGAAAAGATATTTTCTTCATATGGTGTTTTTGATGGATGGTGTTGAAGGGCACTGTAGCACGCAGGACAGGGATTTGATCCAGACTTATGTTCTACCCATACTTTACTTGCAGTAGGATACAACATATTTTAGATGTTTAAATTAAGACATTTTATTGTTTCATGAAAAATATTGATGGCAGCAACACATCACAAAAGTTAGGACAGGGGCAACAAAAGGCTTGAAAAGTAAGTGGTACTAAAAAGAAACATCTGGAGGAACATGTTGCATCTAATTAGGTTAATTGGCAACAGGTCAGTAACATGATTGGGTATAAAAACGAGCATCTTAGGGAAGCAGAGTTTCTTAGAAGTAAAGATGGTGAGAGGTTCACTAATCTGCATAAAACTACATCTAAAAATTGTGGAACAATTTCACAATAATGTTCCTTAATGTAAAATTGTGAAGACTTTAAATATCTCATCTACAGTACATAATATCAAATGATTCTGAGAAGTTGGAGAAATCTCTGTGTGCAAAGGACAACAGCGAAAATCAGTATTGGATGCCTGTGATCTTTGGGTCCTCAGGCAGCACTGCATTAAAAACAGGCATGATTCTGACTGTCATGTCAAAAACTGACTGTCATAGCTTGTCATAAATTGTCATCCTAGAATTGATTTCCACGTTCTTTTTAAGGGAACATGTAGCACAATTGGGACTCCCACAGCATAACAGAGCTACCAGACATGCTCAATGTAGGACATGAGGGTTAAGGTTTTTCCTTTAGTCCAGTACATCTTTTTCATGTCTTTTTTTCTGTTCCCCAGTTGGAAATAGAAAATGGAGAAGAACTGACAAGTGATTTCCTGTATGAGGAGGTGCATCCCAAGCAGCACGCACACAAGCAGCGCTTTGCCAAGCCCAAAGGCCCTGCTGGTAAGAAGGGTGGCCGCCGCATCACCCGACCACCGGGAGAGAGAGAGGAGGAAGATTAAACAGACCTCACCACCCGACCACCACCTCTACCCCAAGCACGTTCCACAATGGAACATTCCTGCAGTGGGGGGAAATCATATTTGACACGCTTGTTTAAAATAATAAAGACAAAAACCTCAAATTCCCACAGAGTTCACCCACAGACCCAGCTATGCACGCCAAGGACAACTGAGCAATGACACACTTCAGAATTTCCATTTGTAGCTTGCCAAATGGAAGTACATTTATGTAGGTTAGTACATTCATAAAAATACTTTACTATAATTCAGAGAGGCCCAAACAAAGTCAAAGTTGAGGTTTTTTTTTTTTTTTTTACATCGTTGCCGGCTCGGAGACTTTAAAAATGTTAGTGTGACTAATGTGAACTTGCTCCAATATGATGAAAAGCCCCCAGTTTGAATTCACATGCTCGAATTCCTAACTTCCATTCCTTCTTGTGTCAATTAATGTTTCTGTGTCTAATGTGTTGATTATTTGTCTCCTACTGTTTGCACAATGAGGTGCTCCAAAGCAGAAAAAAATAATTCTCAAACTTGTGTCTTTTGATTCATTTTAACAGTCCATTTTATATTGGAAAATTTACTTCTTTTTTGATATAACTGTGGTTTACATGAAAAATCATCTGCTGAGAAACTTATTTTTCTATGCAAGTGCTGTAAATGTACATATTGTAGCTGTGTGATGCTCTTTGATTAAGAAACAGTCCGGTCTGTTCTGGTAGTCGTCCATGTCAGTAAGGATTACAGCGAAAGAACTGGGGCTTCCAGAAATATTACATCCACACATTTCAGATTTCACAAGAGGAAGCTACTCAAAACTTTGCTGGTTCGCATATAAGATGGAATGCCAAGCTACTGGATGGGAAAGGGAATACTATAAGTACCTTGATCAAAATGTTGCCACATCCACTGATGTACTGATTAATATTAGGCAAACTACTAAGCTCACCTCATGTTTGAAGGGAATATCCCTTTATGTTCATACAGTGTCAATAGAAAAAAAATCATGTTTGGTCTTATTTGTTTTCTTATAATTCTTTCTTTTAAAGAAGAAAAATAAAATATTTAAATCACACACTTTCATTTTATTTCTTTAATTGTTCACAATAAATATGTTTAATACTGGCAAGAACAGTTGTTTTCAGCATTTTGAAAGCATTGTGTAACAGGCTCACAGAAGCTTAATCAGCAGCACACTGCAGTATTTTCATAACAATTACACCTGTAAAAACAAAGCTACATGCTTTTAAAAAATAGTTAAAGCTTTGCAGTGCAGCAAATTCATTTGTCAATCTGCAGTGTGATTGGAGCAGACTCAAATCCCTGGGATGCTTTGCTTCACTCTTTTCTGTGAAGATCCAGTGAAATGTTTTTGACAACTCCGTGAATCTCTGCGTAAACCTGTTCAGACAAATAATCATAACTACATCAGGCAGTGCACAAATAAAAATATCTTTTTCATCTGTGTTTTATAGAGTAAACCTTGAATGAAACAAAATATAATTAAGGGTACACCAAACCCCCTGCAATATCTGTTTGGTTTTAATCTAGATTTGAGACAAAGTTTTAGGTTTCAATGCATTTAAACTTAATTAAAAATAAATGGTAGCAACAATTTTTATTGATTTCAGCAGGCAAAATGGATTTTGTTTTATGTCTTCATTACAAGACTAGAGTGCAGCCTCTATTATCTTACTAGCATTTGCTGAATCCCCTAAATATGTTTTTTGATATTATATACACTCCCCAGACACTTTATTAGGTACATCTTGATAGTATCAAGTCAGACTGCCTTTTGCCTTCAGAACTGCCTTGATTCTTTGTGGCAGAGATTCAGCAAGGTACTAGAAACATTCCTCAGAGATTTTGGTCCATACTGATATGATAGCATCACACAGTTGCTGTAGATTTCTTGGCTGCACATTCATGATGCAAATCTCCTGTTCCACCACATCCCAAAGGTGCTCTATTAGACTGAGATCTGGTGACTATGGAGGCCATTTGAGTACAGAAGACTCAAGAAACCAGTTTGAGATGATCTGAGCTTTGTGACATATTGCTTTATACTGCTGGAAGCAGCCATCAGAAGACGGGTACACTGTGGTCATAAAGGGATGGAAATGATCAGCAGCAATACTCAGGTAGGCTGTGGTGTTTAAACAATGCTCAGTTGGTACTAAGGGGCCCAAAGTGTGATAAGACAGTGTCCCTCACACCATTACACTACCACCACCAGCCTGAACTCTTGATACAATGCAAGACTGATCCATGCTTTAATGTTGTTTATGCCAAATTCTGACTCTACCATCGAATGTCACAATAGAAATCAAGATTCATCAGGCCAAGCAACGTTTTTCCAATCTTCTATTCTCCAATTTTGATGAGCCCGTGTGAATTGTAGCCCATTTCCTGTTCTCAGCTGACAGGAGTGGCATCCACAGTGGTCTTCTGCTGCTGTAGCCCATCTGCTTCAAGGTTCAACACGTGCATTCAGAGATACTCTGCTGTATACCTTGGTTGTAACAAGTGGTTATTTGAGTCCCCGTTGCCTTCCTATCAACTTGAAACAGTCTGGCCATTCTGGCTTTTACCTCTGGCATAAACAAGGCATTTTCACCTGGAGAACTGCCGCTCACTGGATATGGTTGTGTAGGAAAATCCCTGTAGTTTCTGAAATACTCAGACCAGCCCTTCTGGCGCCAGCCATGCCACGTTCAAAGTCACTTAAATCATCTTTCTTCCCCATTCTGATGCTTGCTTTGAACTTCAGCAGATTGTCTTGATCATGCCTACATGCCTATATGGAGTAAGTTGCTGCCATGTGATTGGCTGTTTAGATATTAGCATTAATGAGCAGTTGAATAGGTGTAGCTAATAAAGTGTCTGGTCAATGTATTTTTGCTAACAAGTGTCATGAAAAAACTATGACCTGATTCCATTAATAAGTATTCTCTTTTATTTTCAAAAACTGATAAAATAAATTTCTGTTTGTTGGATTTCTTCATTCAACTTAATTCACCGGACTTAACAGCACTCCTGAAGCTCATAACACAGGTATGTAGCTCAAGGTGACATGCAAAGTTGTGCAGATGCCAACATAGTAGCTTGACCTATACAATATATCTACCAGGATCTTTCCTTTACCTGTTTGATGACAGGCCGTCTGTTTTTCCTCTCATGGAGACAGTTGCAAGCCAAGGAGTAGATACTCTCCACCTGGCTCAGCTCCCAGTCTTTCATTTTTTTGTCCACAAAATCCTCCAGAGTCAGCTCCTCATCTTCATCATCTATGTCATACCTCATCTCCATCTGGGAAGTGAAGTAGGGGGGAAAAAAAAAAACACACACAGTAATATTGCTTCCATCTTGCTGCAAGTATGTTCCATTGGCCATACATGCCAAGAAATTGATTTGTGTATATAACACCAACTGATGTATCACCATATGATCAGCACAGATGAAACTTTAAACTTTTAAAGGCAAAGAGTTTAAACTTTTGATTTAAAACCTTCACAATTACGCTATTAACTGATAATGTTCCCTGACTTATTATATACAAAGCCTTTAATAAACTGTAAGCACAAACTGTAGCTTGACAGATACATGGTGAAAGCATCTTTTGTGCAGCTTACCAAGAACTGTGTCTCCCGGTTTTCATCAGCTGGCGGGAGTCCAGACAATATTTCTAACAACACCTGTAGATGACAGGGAGATGGGGTTAATAGTATGGCTCTGGACAACAGGAAAACTTTAATACCCCACCATGTGCCAGGTAGCATCACCAACACTGCAGAGTTCCCACAGCTGTAGGGACTATGTGCAAGCTCAGATATTTTAATAAAGTGCTGATCCCACAAATCAATCAATCAATCATACATATGTTTGACAATTATAGCTACTAATATATACAGCTGTGGCCCACAACTGACTCAGGATTTTATTTTTATTTTTTGTGGGAAATAATGACAGATGAACACAATACAGAGCTTCATTTTCATGTCCTGCAGTAATATATGTGTCAATAGTTTGGGAGAACCTTGGACTCAAGGAAACTGCTGAGTACCGTTTTACATTTTGCATTACAGCTGCAGTTTCTCCAGTCCTATCTGTGTGTAACTGTGTGTGTGTGTCTGAAGAAAACCTACCACTCCAAAACTGAAGACATCAGATTTGGGTGTGATCTCTCCTCTTAGCGCCTCAGGTGCCATGTATGCACGGGTACCCACAATCCTCTCCGTCATCATGGTTGTTGATGTTCGCCTGGCCGAGGCTCTTGTCAGCCCAAAGTCTGAGATTTTCGCCACAAAGTTTTTGTCTAACAGGATGTTTGCACTAACGGGAAAAATATGAGCCACAGTTACAGTCAGCATGTCATGTAAAATTTATATTTCTACATCTAGGGAAATGTAATTATTGACTTTCTTGCCAAGAGTTAAATTAGAAGGATAATACCTCTCATATGTCTTTCTCTTAAAAATTAAGCTTGAGCTGGTTAGGTTAGCCTCACGCATTCAATGGATACAGGGAGAAACAGTGAGTCTGGTTCTATCAAGAGGAAAGAAAATGGACCTACTAGCACCTTTACAACTTACTAGTCCAAATATGAAACTTTATCTTATTTATATGCATGTTACTGTCTATGCATATAAAATTCTAGACTTAAAACAATGTATGAGCAACTTTTGCCTAATAGCCTTTATAAAACTCACTAAATTAACACATTACATCTTGTTTGCTTGATCTGTACTGTGGCACAATTAAAACAATAATGAACCTGTTTGTGATCTTTATGTTAAGTTAAACTACTAGCTGCTAGTTGTGTCATCATATTTAAAAAAACTAGGAGTGGCATCAATTTTCTCATCTAACTCTGAACAGGGAAGTGAGTGAAACTGTTCATCACTGAAGCTTTTTCTTCTTTTTATTTAGCTCTAAAGAGAACCTTCACATATGACCTACAGAGAACCATGTGGGAATGCTTTTCTCTCCCAAAAGACTGCTTTTTGACTCGTCATCTGACTAACAGGAAAAAATTCTGGATGTCTTTTTTCTAATACTATACTGTAATGTGATAAGAAAACAACCAATATGGGGTGTACTCTTAAAGTCATATGGAGAATTTATAAATGAAGCATTTTCATAACCAAAATAGGACATTTAAGCAACATCCCCAGTGTTCCATAATGATACAGGATATTAATCACCCATAGAGAACCCTTACAGAACTTGAATTCCTTTCTCTTCTTTGGAGGGTATTTCCAAAAGATGTCAAAGTACTGTTTTGTTTTGTTTTTTAATTTAAAAAAAAAAAAAAGGTAAGTCAAAGCAATAATGACGCTGGAAAGCTTTTACTCTATGAACCTTTTAACATCTCTGTGGACGTGATGGTTGCAGTGCAGATACTCCAAACCCCTAGCTGTCCCTTCTGCTATCAAGCATCTCTGGTGCCAGGAAAGTGGAGGACTTCCTTCCTAAATGAACGAAAAAGCACGTGATTAAATCCCTTTGTGAAAGTACAGGGACTAGAAAGCAGACTGTGTGTAGAAGAGTAAATAATGCTTACAAAGCAAGCCAGTCGGTCTAGCAAAGATCCATTGGCCATAAAGGCGTACACTAAACATAGTTGCTGTTCATCACAGGAAAATCCAACCATGTCAACCAAGTTCTCATGTTTCAATCTGTGGAACAAATGCTATTATTATGCCAGACTTGCATTTGCAAATATATGAGTGTTAAATATGCTTCTTCACCTTATTGCTGAGAGTAAATGTATGAAACTTACACTTTCAGAGTTTGGATCTCTTGGTTGAACTGATCTTGCAACTTTTCCAGTGGCATGTCAACCATCTAAATAATGTAATATCTCAGATGCAATTAACAATATCTACAGAAGCATGTGATTTGTTTGAAAATATTTTCACTTACTGAATTGAGTTTTTTCACTGCAACTGGTTTGTCATTTAGGAGACCTTTGTATACTGTCCCAAAGCCTCCCTCTCCAAGTCGGCTCCCACCATCTGATGTGGAACGGTCATCAAAGTTTCCTGTTATCCTCATCAGGTCACTATATAAAAAACTGGAGAAGCCTAAGGAGGGACACATAGTAAAGTGCTATATTAACGTCTATGATTAAGATCCCAACACTGCCGCCTGCTGTCAATGATGCAAAATCACAACTTTACAAATAAGCAGCATCATTTACTGTTTTCCTTTTATTGAAATCAAAATATCATCTTTGTTAATTACCCTACACCACTGTAAAACAGCTTTGTTTACAGTAGACTAATGTAATCAAGTAAGTTTATTGCAGTACTGTAGTGGCATATTTACACTACCAGTCAAAAGTTTGGACACACCTTCCCATTCAATGTTTTTTCTTTATTATCATGACTATTTACATTGTAGATTCTCACTGAAGGCATCAAAACTATGAATGAACACATATGGAATTATGTAGTAAACAAAAAAGTGTGAAATAACCCAAAACATGTTTTATATCTTAGATTCTTCAAAATAGCCACCC
>VUQS01029043.1:23952-36022 GCA_015108495.1 Heterochromis multidens | reverse complement strand
TAAAAAAGCATACCAAGAGGTCTTTGATTATCTACCGGAGAACATCTACCTTCACCAGGAGGGAAGAAAAGGCAAAACAACATGAAAAATCAGCCAGGTCAGCAATACAAAGAACTGAAATTGTAATTGCACGCGAGACCAGAGCAGGAGCGAGATTGAAAAGAGGGCGGAAAGCAACTTTTGGCCGTATGTACCTGTCAGCATCTTGGGATTTGTGCATTCAGCTTGACTGGACAACAAGATGGGTGTGTAACAACGGGCTAAGCAGGGTGTATGCCACGCTCTCCAATCTCTACCTAGAGGGGGGCTCTGAAAAAGGAGAAGGGCTGGATGGGATGAGAATAAAAGTAGTCAAAGGGGAAGAGTTAGACTGGAAGAGAAAGGGTGTGCCAGCTGTAATGGGCCTGGCTTGTGTCTGTGAGCGTAGGAGACTGATTTATTGCGATGGTCCTCTCCCTGTGTTTTCCTCTTTATTGATTCCCCTGACATGCAGTCTCATAATAGTGCCGAACACAGAAAAGGAGAGGATGGCTGGCTAACTGCAGCAGACAGGTGGACATTGTGTAGTGACAACCTAAGTTACATCCTCATTAATGGCCTTTGGGATCAGCTTTTGCAGCTTGGTAACACTGTTGGGTTTGTTGTCTTTGGCCTCATGCTAGATCTGAGAAAGATAGTCTTATTAATTCAGCCTTTTGTACCTGAAAGGGTAAGACTGCTGCATGGTTTTTGTGCATAATGAGGAGAGTTAGTTTAGCCTTGTTTATTAGAATAGATATTGATGTTTTGAGCTCTGCCTTCACCAGTAGCTTAACATGATACTGTTTCACCTTCGTAGCACGGTGACTATGTTTAAACATACACATTGTTTCACGCTGCCTCTTTTCTGCTCTCACCTCTTGAATTGTAGTAAAAACAGCGTCAATAATTAATGATCCAATTAATAGTTTACACTGGTTTTTATTGAGCCGTCAAAGTGATGGAGAGCCTGCTGGTGGTGAACTCCGCCACTGCCTGCACGCTGCCTTCGACCTGAATCAGCACTTTGCGGGGCCTCGGTGCCGGAGCGAAACGGCAGGGCTGGGCGCAGACTGCTGATGCTCACAATTTATGGCCGTGATGAGTTTCCTGCTCGCTGAAAAACCACACGGTGCCTTGCTGGGGATCAGTGCCCAATTGTGGTGTGCCACTGTTAATGAAGCTTCGGGGAAAGAAAGGAGAGAAGGCTGAGTGTGTCTCCGTGTTTTTGGTTTTTTTTTTTTCTTTTTTTTTTCACAAACATTAAGGGTGGCCTGGGGAAGGGGGTGCTGAAGGTGGAGGCGTGTCACAGGCGGAAGAACAGTCATAGGTGGAGGTGGAACTGTGATTGATGCAACCTTGAGATAAGCTATGTAGTGTCTACATTCATTCTGTCTATAGCTTCACATGAAACACAAAAAACGCAGACTTTCTTTGCATACAGCTAATTTTTTACTTCCTATCTCTGGTCCTACATGCACACTTTAAACTGTTGGAAATATGACCACACTAGCTAAGTCACTTGTTCATTGGAGACCCTAGTGAGAGCAAAGTGTGCTCTGGTGTTATGCTGCTAACAGAAGAACAGCTGAAAGGCAAAGGAGGTAATTACTGTTGTCTGCTGTGGGTTAGAGGGCCACAGAGGCCAAAGCCTATCTGGGGACATCCATAATATTTTATCACAGCACATAACTGTGTACACTAAGTAGTTACAGTGCTTCCTTAGAATGATGGATGGATAGTGATAGCAAAGGGAGTTGTTTGGCTTAAACTGACCTTGCAGCTTAGTCACATCAAAATTGCAAGTTGGAAAATGTCATTGGAGATCTTTTTACTATATTAAAGGAGGACTTTTATGCTCACGTCCTGCTCCGTGTTATTTATTCTTCCAAATTAATTCTTATTTATCATTGACTGGGCTAGTTCATCCTCTTTCTGAAACAAGCTGTTTTAGCTCCTCTCCCTTTAAGCCAAATTTCTTCTGATTCGCTGCTCCTCGTAAAGCAAAAAAGCAAAGCAAAACAAAAAAGTCCCCTCCCACTGACATCATACAGAGCCAAGAGTAAAAAAAAAAAAAAAAAAGAGTGCTTACAGCAGTCTGAAACCTGAGATTTTGGCTGATATTGATTGTTTGCACATACACTGATTTCATTATTTGAGACTTTATCCATACATATTTGAGAAAAAATAAGGAATTAAGTATGTAACCTAACATTTTAGGTTTTAGGTTTGTGCACTGTAAAAAATGAAACTGCAGTTGAAACCATATTGGAGAAATGAATCAAAAATCAACTTGTGTCCCAGTTTTGTAAGCTTTTCAGTGCTACTCCAAGTATGCCACAAAATATGGCTTTGGTAAAGGATAATTCCGGAATAATATAACTTTTGTTAATGTATTTTTTAATATATATATATTTAAAAAGAAAGCTAAAAAGAAGCTAAAAAGAATTTAAAGCAAGAAACAAACCTTCTGTTTAAGAGCCAAAGTGGTGCAGCAATGTCTCTTTAAGAAAAGCAGATTGTTCATTAACTGTTAGAGCCTGACAGATTCATCGGTGAGCCAATATGATCGGCCGATAGTAGTTATTTGCTGTTCAGTATCGGCAACAGTGAATAAATGAAAATTTAAAACGTAAAGAACAGATGGGAGAAACACCCTTCAATGATGATGATATGAGTGTTGATGTTGCATAGTTTTTCCACCAGAGAGCAGTCTGCAACTTTCCTGTTGGCAATACGTGTTTGAAGCGCCACAAACACAACAACCAGCTAATCCGAGGTGGATTAACTAAAATAAATAAATAAACATTACACATGTTAGGGAAGTCTATTTATACTTTGTGTCTGAAAGAAAAAAAAATATTGGCCCATATATTGGAATATTGGATTTTAAAATCACCAAATGTCGGTGTTGGTATCGGCCTCAAAAATCCTATATCCATCGGGCTCTGTTAATTGTTGGGCTAGTGTTTTAAACTCCAACCCATCCTGTCCACATGTCTGTTAACAAAATACTGAAACCCATATTACCCCGGTGCAATGAGGGATTATTAAAGACCTTTCTGGCTATGTGTATTCACAGGGACGCTGTCTTTATACAAAATACTTCTTCCATGCAGTATCTTTTTTTCTATGCTGAAAATTTATTCCTCTTTACCCTTGTATACTCCAGCCTCCCATCACCTCCTCAGCCTTGCATCTAGAAGCATATGCAGTCTATTTTTATGCCTTTCTGTCAGAGTTCCCTGATTTCCCTGAGATTGAATCCTGAGCCAGATAATACTTGAAGGAGGCCTGTCCTCTATAGATCCATTAGGTTCTACAGCTCTTTGCAGGGGAAGTGAAGTGTGGGGAATGTGATGTATGTGGCCCATGGGTTAAACAAGTGCAGTGTTTTCAAGATGACCTCACTTGTGACTGCATCCTGAGGTTCACTACTGACTGTGTACATCCATGCAAGCACACAAGTATACCAACAACAGCATGTCTGCTGTCAGGACCAAGTAGTGTTTCTGTATTATTTAAATGACCCATTCTTCAGTAAATGCTTTAATAAGAGCAACTTTATTTCTCTGCCTGACTGGTAAAATGAATTGGCAGTATAACTGAATAACATTTAAATGCATAATCCATTGTAATGGGATGCTAAAATTATGTTACAGACTGAAGTCCTGGACAGAGAAGAGCAGGATTTCACTCTTAACTTGTGTCTGTCTTTACCTCCACACTGCTCTCTCCTGAGAATCTTAGCACTACCTTTGGATTCAAAATATTTTACTCTTTTTAATTAGCTTTAATTTTTAAGCTTCTTAATCAAATTGAAAGTGCTCATCTCACTACTGGGAGAACAGGGCAAAACCTGCAGAATGACAAAGTTGTTTCTGCAGATGTAGTTTTTCCTGCAGATGAAGAGCTAATGATCAGGTCTTATTTGTCTCATAAGATTTCTTCTCTTTATACCTGTTTCTTGTGCTGCAAGCACGACAAGAGTAGAGAAATGCCCAAGAAACCTTCATACTGTAATCATCATCGTAGCCACTCGCTTGCCTTTCTCAAGGCCGCATGCCCGCTGATGCTACGGCAGAAGCTGTAATCAGAGCCTCATCTTTAAAAGCTCTCCCTGGTGCACTTTAGATCGAGGTCAGTTAAGGTTGTGTGGCATTGCAATCTGAATCCCCAGTTAAACACATTAGAGATCTGCCCTGCTCCCTCCTATAGATGCAGCTCCTTTAGGATAAGATAGCAGTGTGCTGACTTTGTTTCAACAAAATGCAAGTTGTCATTTCCATATAAGGAATTGTTGTCTGAAAATCAGAGGAACATAACATGGAGGTGTTTCCATTGAAAGAAGATTTTGCATTATCTATATTTGAAGAAATGAAGAAAGGTCTATTTCTTCACCTGCTGTTTGGGAGGGGCAGCTAATCAGAAGAAGGCTGACTTAAAGCGAGGTGGAAGGGAGCTAAAAGTACCTGTTTGAGATGGCGGATGAACTGAGGGGCTGGACCAAGGCCCAGTATGAGACAAAGAACAATTCTTTTGAACTGTGAATCATGCAGAGCTACCTATTATAGTCCAAGAAGCATAATACCCCCCTAGTATAGTAAAAAAAAAATATTTCCAAACTTGCATTTTTCCGAGAAACCCTTTAAAAGTACTGTAAAGAAAATGAGCCTTTGCTTAATGACTGATATATCGAGGTTGTGATGCTCTTTTCTCTTTTCTATTTACAGTCATGCCAAACTTATTTATTTATTTCAAATGAACCATTTATCCTTGCCCCCACCTCTTGTCCATACTCAGACTTTATTTGCTGTGACAAGCGAGATGTTTAAGAACATTATTAATTGGATTAGAATTATGACCCAGAAGAAGAATTCTCATCCTTCGAAGCAGTCCAACATAATAAATCAAACCTCAGTATTATTCAAACAGATTTTTGAAATGCAACACTGAAGCTAGCTGAGGTTGCAAAAGTCTCAAATGAGGTCAAAAAGTGCATTCAGATTTTAGCACCTATGCTGGAAACAATATTAAAAGACACCATTTGCTGATTCTGCCTGTGACGAGTTTGAATGAGGTTCCTAGTGTGTGCTGTTGGAACACATATAATACATTTAAAGGATTTGAAGCTTCAGATTGTCTTTTTGACTTCAGCTTCTAACTCCTTGTTAGCCCCACCATGGCTTGTGTCTTGTTTCTTTTCTTTTGTTTTTTTTTACTGTACAGTGCTGAGATCAATCCATCTACGTCTTTCCCTCTCCACAGGGATTTTAGGGATGATAATCGCTTTTGCTGAGTTATGGGAGCATGTGAGTGTGTGTGTGTGTGTGTGTGTGTGTGTGTGTGTGTCGGTGTGTGTGTGTGCGCATCTGCGTTAATGTCTGTACTTTGTGGTGTCCTCACTTGTCCCTCTCGCTGTCCTCTCTCGTGTATGTATGCCCTCCCTCCCACCTTACAGGAGATTTGGATGGCCATTGGTGGGACCATGCGTCATGGCATAGCAGTGAGGCTTCCCCAATGTCTTTGGTGAGACATGTGGAGCCCTGCGTTGACCCTCCCCTCCCTACCTCCCGACCCTTAACCCCATCTCTCTCTCTCTCTCTCTCTCTCTCTCACTCTCTCTCACTCTCTCTCCCTCTCTTTCTGTCTCTCCTCTCCCCATCCCCTGTTCTCCCGGAGTCTTTTGTCATTTCATGTTTCCTTTGTTTTATTTACACCTTTGCATGTTGTTTTTTCTGTTTTTTCTTTCTGTTTTTATCCCACACCTGTAGGGGACAGTCAAAGGGGAAAAAGAAAAACTATTGAGCAGGCATTTATGTCCGAGCCGACACACACCTTATCTGAGAGGCAAAAGAAAATGGTGCGCTTTGGGGGACACTCATTTGAAGAGGACTTGGCATGGTGTGAACCGCAGGTTAAAGACTCGGGAGTTGATACGTGCAGTAGCACTACCCTAAACGAGGAGCATAGCCATAGTGAGAAGGTACTGAGACAATCTAGCCTGCATTTTGTTATGATTATTATTTATGACCTTACCCATCCAGTCTTTGTTTGCTCTCTGTCACCAAGTGTAAATAGGTGAGATGTTTGTTTTATGGATTTTATTTGACGTTGTATTAATTGATTTCTCTTGCGATTTCGTTCCTTTTTTGTTCGGTTACTTTTGGCTCCACCTTGCTCGGTGTTGCCTGAAGAAAAAAAAAAAAAGAAGTCATTTGGGGACACCCTCTTTGCTTGCTACTTGTACTTGCTGTATTGCTCCCCAAACAGAAACTACACCTCTTTGCAGTAGTTGTAAAAGAAGAGCATTGACACACAACCTCTCTGTTTGTCATGGCACTCAGGAATGTGGGTCTCTCCTAGTTGCATGCTCGTTTTTCCTCCGTATGTTGTGTTCTTGCTCTGCAGCGGTCCTGTTTAGTGTAGTAGGAACACCCTTACTCAGGCCCGTCCCCTCTCACTCTGCTGCCCTACCCCACAGCACCCAGTCCAGACAAGATCCTGCCCCCCCCGCCCAACTTTCCACTCACTTCTATAGCAAAAAGCACACAAAAAACAGGGAAGATTGGATTTGTTTTGCACCAAAAACTGAAAACATTTGTTTTTCTTTTTTCCCTTCCACTGCCGCGTCTGTGATATCACCATGTCTGTGTCTCATAGCTTTATTCTGTTCTGTCTGTTTTTCATCCTCTTGATCTTTAATGTGGCACCCTAGGGTCTACTTCATCTATATCATTGGTTACCTCTATCCCCTTTCTTTTACTGTCTGCTTTTCCCCTCACTATTCCACTTGATGGTGGCTGTGTGTTTGTGTGTAGCAAAGCACCAGAGTAACACTCTGGTCTTCCCGCTCCCGTTTCAAGATCTGGTATTAGGAGGAGTGTTGGGGCTGCTTGCTTTACTCTGCATGGGGTGCTGCATGAAGCTTAACTCCACCCTCGCACCAGCAGGTTCACACAAACTCTGCAAGACAGTTAATGAGATGCATATTGTTTGGAGAATTTTCAAATTTTCATTTTAATGCTTTTGTCCACTTGATAACACCGCATCATCTAGAATTTAAATAACTGAGCTATCCAAGTTTGTGTGAACATTCTTCCCCAAGTGAATAAATACAGTGCTCCCTTCATGCCCTCTTTCACTATATACTATTGTCTGCTTTGGTCTGAAGTGATCAAACTCAAATGGATGAATTGTTAAACAAAAGGTGTGTTGTTGCTCTGACCTTGTAGCACCCAGTGACGTGGCAGCCGTCCAAAGATGGGGATCGCCTAATAGGGCGTATTTTGCTCAACAAGCGCATGAAAGATGGAAGTGTGCCTCGAGACTCAGGTGCTCTGCTTGGTCTGAAGGTGAGCTTACAGTCTATGTAGGCGTTACTCACACTGCACGCACTCACACTGACGCACTCATGTTGAATTGCCATTAAAATATCGTGTTAAAATATGCACACTTAGCACACTGACCTTAAATTACTTCCCGAGAGGGTTCAGTTAGAAGCATCAATGTTAGATGTGCACTTTTGTGCTAACATTTAAGAACTTTTCAGGTGTGAAGTTTTGAATTTTGTGCCCTTTTTTTGTGTTTGTTTTGCTGAATTTCTCCATGGGTTCCAGTTATTACATCATGGTACTACTCACTATTAATAGTCATTATATTCCTGATGAATATTAATAAGTGTTGCTTGATATTGGGCTCTATAATCTTCTGAACTCATTCATACTGAACTACTTCTACGAACAGAATTCAGCCGCTCAGAGGAAAAAAGTCATTGTTGTCCCTGCAGTTAGTCACTGTTTATGCTTTACACTGTGCCATCACATTCTAATGCAAATTCACATTCTTTGCTCTCTGTGTGTGTTTTTCTTATGGTTTTAGTGCCGCCTGCTTCTAATTGGTCAAATTCTTTATTGGCTGTTAAGTCAGTTTCACTACAGTCACTCCATCTATTCCCAAAGCATACACTTTTTTTTTTGTAGATGTTTCGTTTTATCCTTCACTGTTGCGTAATTCTGTAGGTGGTGCGCACCGTTAAAAAAATAACAGAGCAGCCAGAGTCCACAAGAGCATAGCAGGCCACTAGGAGAAAGAACTGAGAGCGGCAAGATGGGGAAAAAAATCATTACTGATTAAATGAGCCTCCTGAAATGGCATGTTTGTGTCTGCTCAGTGCTTCTGTGCTTTTCTGTCCGCTCAGCAGCAGCAGCCACCCAGCTCGGCAATCCAGCCAGTCAGTCCATCAGTCAGGCTGCCAGCCTCACCCTCACTGCCCATCTCTCTCTCGCCCTCTTCCTCTGCAAGCCTCCCTGTCTACCTCCTGCCTGTTACATAAAGCCATTTCATTTAGCAGACTTCCCTAAGCTCCTTTGTATGTTGGTATTCAGCTGCCATTAAGAGGACATTTTTATTTGTATGATGCCAGTGTAAGCTGAGGAGAGTGGAGTACAGCAGCTCAGGACTGTACAGTACAGCTCTAGCCCACGGCCCTGCACTGTTACAGAGCCACGGTACAGCACCGGAGTGTTCCCCTGGGGAAGAAAGCTCAGTCCTGGACAGTTTTTGAAAAGACTTAGATGCACTTTTAGCATTGACCCTCTCCCTTCCAATGCATTTATTGTGGTTTTCCTACCTCGCAGGCAAAAGCTAAAGCCATGACATCAACAGAATGCTTTGAGAAAATAAGTCTATGTTCTGTTATAAGCTGTGGTGCTTGTATGTTTATGTGGTGCATTAAATTACAGTTATAATAACACAGCGCAAGTTTTATTTTACAAATGTATTTCAGTGCTAACGCAGTCACCTCTCTGCTTCTACAGGTGGTAGGAGGCAAGATGACAGAATCTGGTAGACTTTGTGCTTTCATCACTAAAGTGAGGAAAGGAAGTCTAGCAGACACTGTTGGACACCTCAGACCAGGTATTAAAACACACACGCAAACATTTATGAAGAAATTAAACTGGTAGAATTCAGCTATGACATACACACAGACAGAGCTTAAAGGATTAAGATATTCCATGTGATATTGAGCATATCTGGTGTTTTTGCAGGTGACCAAGTGCTGGAGTGGAACGGGAAGCTTTTACAAGGAGCCACATTTAAAGAAGTTTACAATATCATACTAGAATCCAAGCCTGAGCCGCAGGTGGAGCTGGTGGTCTCACGGCCTATAGGGTGAGATCTCGCCACCAGTGTCTCTAACACTCACATGCACTCTGTTCTGCACGAGACAACTTTGGTGTTGATAAGCAACATGATGCCCTCGTTAACAGTAACCAAGGTGTTAGGCATGGGTGAGAATTTGTCCTGAAATTGTGTTACGTTTCCATATAACGCAATAAGCATACTGAAGCAGACGAGTTCACTAGATCTGTTAAGTTATGATTTGAAAATGTCATTTTTAATTAAGATGAAACTAAACATGGTGCATCTGTTGATGCATGCTCAATAATCCAGGTAAAAGAATCCCAAAAAGTTGAATCTGTTCATCTGGACGTAGCGTTTTTCAGTGGGAGAAACGTTTAGTCACCAACTGGTAACTTCTTCAGTCTCAG
This sequence comes from Heterochromis multidens, assembly GCA_015108495.1. Classification (NCBI taxonomy): domain Eukaryota; kingdom Metazoa; phylum Chordata; class Actinopteri; order Cichliformes; family Cichlidae; genus Heterochromis; species Heterochromis multidens. The sequence continues at coordinate 26,450 of VUQS01029043.1, read as the reverse complement.
CTGACTGCAGGCTTCCCCAACCTTATAAACAGTACATTGCATAATGACCGAAACCAGCACCACTGACTAACAATGGGCCATTTGGTCAGTTTCATGATCAATAGTATGCAAATTGTCATGACCATTGATCAATGGCCATGAGTACCATTCACAGAGATTGGGGAATGGCTGCAATCACAGCATTGTAAGATGGTGACAGATGTACCCTTAGGCCCCCTCCTCGGTTCAGAGATGGTCTTTCCCTTTTCACGTAAATGGTCTCCTTGACTCCCCGTTCAAACCACCGCTCCTCTCTGTCCAGGATGTGTAACATGGTAAACATGGTGCACTACACACAATTACACAATTACAGGTTAAAACTGGGATTTTTATTGTGGAGTGAACTGTGTCTGAATATTCAGTTTATCTGAATAATGACTGGTGCAATCTACCAAATGCAGTGCCCAGGACTGGGTGAGGTCTTGGTGATGGGGGCAGCCATTCTCTAGGGTGTCAAACATGTGGCCTGGGGGCCAGAATCGGCCTGCCAAAGACTCCAATCTGGCCCACTGGACAGTTTTGGAACATTTGAAGGAAGGCATAGATTTTGGACTTTTAACTGTATTTTTACTGTATAAGTTTTACATCTTTTCTTACTGATAAAGACCTCCTCCATGGCCATTCATACTACACCAATGTAACTAAGTAATAGGTAAACATTTAAATAACAGAAAATGTCCTGTATTTTTCACTATCTACCATAGAAATTTTGATTTTTGTAGTGGGTCCAGTGAATTAGTAAAAACTTTGTTTTATTATTACAGGACAGTCTGGGCAATAAGCTACCAGAACTTTTTTTTTGTAATTTTATACATCTATTTCTTACAATTTAAGCCCAGAGAGTCGTGCTGACAGATTTCTTCCATTTACTACAGCAGTATTTCTTTGTAGAAAAATGGAGACGTGCTGTTGAAGTTCTACTTCTTTTTTGTTCTATCAAGATAACTGAAGGATTCCATGTGTAGTTAAACTTCTTCACACTGACAGAAAGGGGAGTTTCACTGGTCTCTCCCACTTAAGCTCAAACTGGGCTCTATGTGGCCCACGATGTAAAATGAGTTTGATATCCCTGCTCTAGATGAATCCTGACATCTCAGACCAAGAGTGGGATTCAATCTAGAGAAGGGTCCCTTTATTAAAAATACTTCCCTTGCATAAACCTGGAATCTTTGTTTAGCAGCTAACCTGTCTGATGAGTAGCAGAATACACCTTCTGTTCCTGCTGTGGAATTGCACGCTGCAAGTATTTATTAAAGACAAAGGAAAGAATCGGACACACAAGACAGCTGTGAGCTACACAATTTCCATTTATAGGTGAATTTTGACAGACATTTCAGTATTTTATGAAACATGATGTTGGAGAGCTCTGTGTGTGTGACTGAAGACACACAAACGGAGGCTTTGCTGGACTCTGCAGTTACCATTATGTGAAAATCTCTGTGTAGAAATGTAAAGCCTCAGGTTTACTAGGAAAACACTATAGTAAGTGTAAAAAAATAAATGTAACACATGTAATATGTCCACAGCTTGTAGGCATCTTGTATTGAGAAGCTGTTCCCCCCTTCCACCAATGCTCCACGTTCAATTCTGCTATATTAAAATGGCAGAATTTGCCGGACTCTGCTCTAAATATTGGGGGTTGCATCTTTTAGACCCAAAGTTTTGGTATTGCACACACAGTTGCACCTAGTACGGCAGCCATGTAAGCCACAACTGAGTTAAAACATGTTGTTGCTTAAACCTTAGTGAATCATATTGTTTCATTGAAATACTTACTACTGCATCTCTTTAAGAAATCTGGTTTGTAGAGAGTTTCACGCCAGTGCAAGTCATGCGTAAATCTGGACTTTAGCATTAGTATTATAATAATGATGCGGTAGATTGTGCCAGCATCTCTTACCTATTAACTTTCATTTGAATTAGCTGTAAAGCAATTACAATACTAACATCTGTAGGCTTATTCCTGCCACACAGCTGCCTCTATGACTCAGAATAGCTTTATATTTTTATAATATGGAGACTTGAAAAGGGAAATCTGAAGGGAACATAGCTCAGAATGTGTTTGCGAAGGAGCAGTGCCGAGTTGTTTATTCAGCATCTGTTCCTCCCTCCCTCTGGCTCCGGCTCTGCCATTTCTGGCCTTGTACGGCACCGAAGAACGCCGCCTGGCAAAAACGAAAGCCCGCCGCATCGTTTATACTCTCCACTCCGATTGTTTTTGAAAAAGAAAATTGTGAGGAAAAACAGAGACACCTTTGCTTTGTCAATTCCTAGGTCTGACCTGCTTTGTGTTGCTGAGGGAGCTGTTGGGTGAATGAAGACTAATGTGGTGCTTACGGTCATTAAAGCACAGTGCATTCAGCATTAGCTTAAATTGATCCACTCCGTCCCCTCCTTCTCTCCTGCCTCTCACACTTTTTCGCTTTCTTTTTTTTTTTTTTTTTTTTTTCGATATTTTT
>VUQS01029043.1:0-15949 GCA_015108495.1 Heterochromis multidens | reverse complement strand
AACAGACTGAGAAGTGCTTGAAATTTGCCCACATAAAATATTAACAGAGAAGAAAATGATGCTGAAAAGGACAGCAAGGGCTTCAAAAAAATAATAATGGTTTCCTTTAAATTTTAAGCACAAGGTTGCATTCGAGGGAAATATATGTGCCTGTCTTTCTATAATTATTATCTCTCCTTCTCACTTTTCACAAAAAGACCACAGAAAAAGATTATTAATTTTTTTAATTTGCAGGAAAGCTTAATTGCAGGATGGAAACAGCTGCCTGCACTGTTTGCTTCACATGTTACGATTGTTCACATCTCTCACCACAGAGAAGAAGTGAGGGGAATAATGCGAGAAAACGAGGAGGAGAATAGACAGTTACTGTAGCAAACTGCCTGTCACACAGAGAGACATTCAGACCGGGCCTGCCGATGATACCGTAGCTGAGGGAAATCCTCCTCTAGCCTCTTTAATATTCTCATCAGCCCCTCACTGCCTCACAATGCCAGCCCCCCACTCCCCACCCCACTTCATTCACAGTGAAGGGAATACCCTTTCGCTCAGCCCTGGTTGCACCCTCCACTTTGCTCAGTCTCCGCCACATCTCATCCTGCGGTTTTTGCTATAATCTGCTTTCACAGTGCAGATGGGGAAGAAAAACGCTATATTTTTTTGCTATGTTTTATTTTACAGAACACAAACTGTCAGGGTTTTAATGGCCTGGTACACACAGTACAGCAGTGCACACTAGTAGCTACTGTATCAGAAGACAAATGGACTTTTTAACTGAACAATTTTAAGATTTTAAGAAAAGTTTTTTGTTTTTTTTTTAGCATCTGTGCAACACATTTAATGTTGCTTTAACCCTCAGCTCTTTTGCCTGTTTCTGCACTGATGCAGCCAGTTCTTGTTAAAACCTATTAATTGTCAACAAAGGATCTCCTCTTTGTATCTGCAACATGTCAGGAGGGAGAATAGATTTAATTTGGCTCTGCATGGAAGTTGATTGCTCTGCTGCAGGAAGCTCACTGTTGGAGGGTCTTTTAAGAAATGACGAATGTTTTCCTTTGGAAATCTAATTTACATCATAATGGAGTGAAGACATTGTGAGTTGGGTTTTTTTTTTTAAACGTTTTTAGCTTGTGTTTGTTAATATCAATAGAAGAATGGTAGAAGTACAGCATATGACAAAGTACTGTATGGGTCATTTGCTTGACATATTTAAAGAAATATTTTTTATTCCATCTACTACACAAAAGGAAATCTTATACGATTAACATGCCACTTCCTTAAAGTGAAGGTCAACATTTCTTTCATACCTCTCCATCTTTTCCAACTTTGGAATCAGGCCTTTCTTTAACTCATTTTAAATCTTCTATACACTCTATTGAATATCAATCAACTTTAATAGTGCTAAGCACTGACCTTAACCGTGGCTCCTAGCCACGTCTGATTATCGGTTAATGAACTCTTTCAAGTTCAATGGACTAATCGGTCTAGCAGTGAAAATTCATTATAATGTTTCTGATTTTTTGAAAGGCTATTTTCATATTTAACGCACAGTGTTAACACAGCAGATGACTTGCACTTCCTCATTTTTGGAAGATACAGGCTCAGCATATCAAAATTTGAGAGTCTGTCACCTGTGCAGAATGGCGTTTAGCTTTAGGAAGTTTGACAAAGTTTGTTCTGTTTCCTCTAAGTTATTACAGACTGTGGTCAAACAAAATCTGCAACAGTACCATTCATTATTGTTCATTAACCATATTTAGTTATTTAAATAACTCAAGTATAAAAGGAATCTGCTGAGAGGTGTTGTAATTCTAAGCATACGAGTAGCATCTGTAGTGTCGTTAGGGAATAAAGGAACCATTGAAATAACCCAGCACCCTCTCTCTTCTGCTCTCTCCACCCCTGCCTCTTTTTATTCATTGTTGTTTTCACAGACTACCGGCCAAATGGCAGAGACTTCCAGAGCTCCACGTTGTCGGTCCCTGAGCAGGTCATGTCGTCTAACCACTGCTCTCGGTCAGCTGATATAAACCGGGTGCGGTCGCGCTCTCCCAGCGTTCCCCCACCCTCCAGGTAACCAGTTGCTCAGTGCACGAAAGGCCTGACATGTGTAGTTTTTGGTAGGTTTTTATTACAGTCATTTAATTGTGATCTTACATTATAGTTTTGTGTTCCTTGCTTGGGAATCCACAAAAATTTGACAGGCTTTAGTAGCTCAGCTGAAATAGATGAACTTTGAAATTAACCACCAGTGTTTGGTTGTAGCACCAAATGCCGCTATATTTAACTTCAAAATGCCACATCACCCCTATGTAGTATGTAGCATTTGTTAAACATGAGGCCATGAGCCTCTTGAACAGTAGGGGGCAGTATGTGGCGTACATGAGGGGTGATCAGTCCACTTCTGTCACACAGCAGAAGTCTGGACCCAGCCTTTGACCTTAGGCCTTCTCAGTATGGCTCCTCTACTAGAGTGGAGCACCACAGTCTGTCCGAAGACAACTACACACCTGACAGGTACACATACACACTCCAGCTTACACTTGTGTGCAGCACATTCATGCACTTATTTAAGCACGCATGTATAAATGCTGACCAGCACAAGTGATGGGGGGGGGCTGATGAGTAGCTTTTCATGTACACATACGCATCCAGCACAATGCTGTTTGCCTTTAAACTCTTTTTGTTTGTCCGTGCTGTCATCCTTAATCTGATGTGCCAGCTTTTACAAAAAAAAAAGCAGCTTTCTCGTGTCCTTCTGATACAGTAGTGTGGATTCCCCACATCTTAAAACTTGCTTCCTCAATCTTCATCTACTCCTTATTTCTAAAGAAAAATCTGAAAATAAACAAGCACAGGAAGTACCCAATTCAAAAGGATCATTGTTAGAGTTAAAAATAATGTTGTCACAAGTTAAAATCCCACATGAGCGACAGCCTCGGGTGAGACTACACTGCTTAAAGACAAGTGTGCATGCCGGAATCAGGAGACTGAAATGATGCAGGAGACATTCGGAGCCAAAAAATGTTGCCAGTGCTGAGAACATTATATAGGATTTGCATGTACTGTATTTCACTATCTTTATGGAAGAGGTGGTCAAGGGGAAGTGGTCAGTTATCCTCCATCAGCACTTATTTTCTGTGAGGTTTGGAAAATGTTGCTCCAAGAGTCCAATTGCAGCCTTGGCACCGCCTTGTGGCAGCCACCCACCCTCACCCTCACCCCCCACCCCCTTCTTTTTTTTCCAATTAACTTTATTTGATATTTCTGAAGCTGGACCTAAATCAGTGTCGGATGCAGAAAATGCACTTATCTAAATTGTCTGGGATGGTGCACACTTGAGTGTATTTCAGCAGCTTCAATTAACAGCTTGCAGTTATTTATTGAAAACAGTTGAAAATGTCACAGAGAATCTGGCATTGTCCCAGGTATCCTATAATATTAAAAAAAAATAAAATCTCCTCTCAAATTTTTATCGATTTCTGTGAGGCTTGTGGGGTTTTTTTTTAATACTTCTACTGTGTTTTCCAACTTTTTTGAAAATTATGTACGTACAAGAAAAATTCCCAAGTTATTAAATGGTCTAAAGTAATTTAATCATCCAGCAGAGGTGACAGGTTTAGGTGTTTGGACTGTGCTGTTCTCTTCCTTCGTCTGTGAACGCTTCTGGTGTGTTCTGTGTACCACTTTTTATCTGTCTGTGCGCCAAAGCTGAGGAAGTCGTCTCCTCACCATCCGATTTCTCTCAGCTCTCACCTTCCTCGCCAGTTTTTCCTCCTTGAATCGGTTGCATCAGCCTTTCCTGTGAGCTTTCTCTCCTTCGCATACCGTTTCTTTGTGAAATCTTTCGTTCTCTCCCCCTCTGTTTCCTCATTTTCCATCTGTCCGCCTATGATTTTTGCCTCTGATCTACTGTCTTTCTTTCCTTTCCTCCTTCACCATCTCAGATCCATCTCTGTCTTCTCTTCTCCTTCCATGTGGTTGCAGCCATTTTCTCACCCTACCTCAAACCAGACATACTCAGCCTATTGATGATCCTCAGAAGGACCCCAGGTAGACTTTTACCTGAGCTTGCATGAAGCCGCTACTCCAGTTTCTAGCCAGCCACCCCCCCCTCATGCACAAGCCTATTGTCTGTTGTTTAATTTGTTGGGTTGTTTTTCGAGGAAAGCTTCCATTATGGTGTTGAAGACATGGCACTGACACTGTGGCATGTTTTCTCTAGCTGCGGACACTCATGCTTTAAAAGCCACATGGGTTTGTTGATTTGAGGTGTAAATCACGTCAGTTGACCTGTCCATTGTCAGTGCCATAAGTGTTGAGTGTGTGTGTGTGTGTAGTGTGAAAATATATATTTCTTCTGCCAAAGATTAAATATATACACAACTGTTTACTTTCCCATTGTGCATTGTGTTGATTAGATAATAGCCATACACTTCATCCAGTATCCAGTATCAGCGTTGCTCTCTTTCATCATCTCATTATCATATAAGCATTCTAAAATCCTATAATAAATCATGTGCATAAGTGTAGGCTTTGGAGAAGTTCAATCTGTCTCTTGTCTTTTTTAAGCTTTCCACTAAAAGAGCGCCTATGGCCATACTGTAAATGGATAAGTGTTGTGTGGTTGTGAAGTTTTGTCCAGCAGAGGTGGTTTCTCCTGCAGTCAAGTGGGCACATTCAGTGTGTCAGCGTAGTTTGTAGAAGCATTCAGTTTTGAGATCTGAATTCCAGCTTCCCTTCCAGCTTCTTTTTCATGTTGCCTCCCCCATGTGGTGAAAAAAAAAAAAAAAAAAATGGAACGCTGACCAGTTGTGATATTTTCTCGGCAGCCGCAACCATCGTGTGTATCCGATCTGCCGAGAGGAAGCAGTCAGGTTACTGCGTTCCACTAGGATGACCCGTGCCTATTCAGAGGGCGCCTACTCCTCCGACTATGACTACGAGAGGTATTGACATGCACTGCTGCTGCTGCGTCTGTGCACCCGCCATCTTGTGGTCTCCTGAAGTTGTTCTTCGTCCGTCTTTAATTTATCCGTGATCATACACGTGATGACAGAAAATGATATCCTGTTTGATATCGGTTTTTGCTAAGGAGTCATCACGGCTCTGAGGTTGTGTAGCTGTACACTTATGGTACACAACTGCCTCTGTACAATGAAGCTCAGAGCTATTTGTGTTGCTGATGTCGGCTATATAAGTGCTGGCTCGCACTTGACTGTTTCTTTGTTGATGTCATTGTGTACCCATGCACATTATGCCAACAGCCGTATGTTGACCAGTGGTGTTTGTTATTATTGATGTTGTCTTTTTTTTTTTTTTACATGCTATTGACAGTTGCACTTAGAATCATCCATACAGTGGCATCTTTGATACGTATTGCTCTGGGCTACACAGTAACTTTCTAAATCCTGTGTCTGCCCTTTGGCTTCTTGTGTATGGTCAGAATGAATTGTGAGGCTGTTTTAAGCACCCATAGAAAGGCCTGCTGACACCCATCAATTCCCGACCCACACTGGCGCCCTGCTGCACCAAAAAAAATAAAGAACTCATGTCACCTCTCTCCAGAGAAATGCTGTAAATGACTTCAATCTTTTTCCTGCTGCCATCCGGCTTCTAGTCAGGAATAACGTGACATTTGTGCTACTTCTCTCCTCTCCAGGAGGAAAAAAAAGTGATGAGTCTTCAGAACTCAGCCCAAGAGCCTGACTGACTTTATAAAACTGTCACAAAGTTTCCCTAAGGCCTGGCTTGGCCCGACTTCAGGCTCAGCCTATAACCTAGATACCCATTAACAAGAGCTGTCCATCTATTTTTCTGTGCCTTTCCTTTTGTCTAAACTGACAGCGAAAGGAAAGTAGCCGAGTAGAGTTATCCACAGAGGACTACAGTAGATTTCCCTCCACTCTTCATATAGATAGTTTGTTTCTGTCTGCAGCCAGGCAGAGTAAAACCTGAAAAGAAATGAGGGCAGAATACAGACACAAAAGCCACTTGGATAAGAAAAAAAGAGTCTAGCAACAGAGAGCATTAGTGGAGTTTGAGGCTTTTGGCAGATGTCTTAGTTTTGGGTGATTTGCCTGCGGAAAAGATTTTTCATGGTTCTGTAGTTTAAGTGCACCCCTCTGGAGTGTACTTAAAGCAGGACAGAGCCTGTATGTAGCACATAAGAATTAATACAGCAACTTTCCCAAACTGAGAAAACAAATATTCTGGAGTTTCCTGTGAGAATCTAGTGTGTGTTACACTTGTGTCCACTGAATTACACATAATGGGATGCTTGATTTGTAACAGACATAACCTCCACATCACCCATAAATCCTTGGCCATAACAACCTAATGAAAGGGACCCGGTAATGACAGTGTTGACGACGACAGTAAATGACTTTAGGTAAAGATTGTGTAAGGTCACTGATTGATGAGCCTTTGTCTAGGACATCTCCTCTACTGGACAATTTTTCATACTGCAAAAGGCTGCAGACACTTAAAGGCCATAACAAAATGGACTAATCTGATGAAATTATTTATAAAGTATTTGTTCTTCTGATTCTCAACAAACATTATGACTCGGTTTGATTGATCTTTGGTGTCATTTAGCCTTATTTGAAGACGTTCCCACATATCTATAGTGTTCATATACCAATATTTTCTTGTATTTTAGCAAACAGTGTTTGCAGTGGTTCATTTCAATGCTTCTTGTTCTGCGAAGTATGAAAACTTTAAATCATTATTACTTAAGGTGTATGAATTGAAACTGGTAACACACGTAGAAAGGTTACCAAACAGCATGCTCTAAAATCCCCTCTGCTTCTCAAGACTGAGGCGCCTATTTGCTTCACTGTTTTGATGTATGAATTTATTTATTTTTTGTATGAAAATGTCTTTTTCTTTTTTGTTTCTCTGTGCGCTGTCAATACTTTTCCTAGCTGAGAAACCTCACCTGTTTTTTTTCCCCCTACAGCTCTTCAGATCAACCAAATTTGCCTTCATTCTCACTGTGCCAAAAGTACTTTTGCCTGGGCATTTTTTAGAATATAACAGACAAAATAAGCCAAGTGCAATCACTTTTCCTTCACATGTCACTCTGCCTCAAACAGAATGCTCACCTATCACCTACAGAGAGACAGCACATAGTTCCTGTTCATTGCACACATCCTGAGGACTTCACAGTTAAGTCACTGGTTCCACCAAGGACTGCAAAGCACACTGGAGCCATCTAGCACAGTCCATGTTGTCCAGCCTTAAAATGAAGTAATTTAGCTACTCATGGAGAGTAATAAACAATATTATGTCTACTGTTTTCTTAGAATTTATGAATTATCTCATTCTATCATTACCTTTAGGTAGTTTTGTGCACTACCTGCAAATCAGGCGCACTTGACATAACACCCAATTAGCTTCTGAGAAGTATCTATGCTATTGGTAGTAAAGGAATTATAACAATGAAAAGTAAAGGATTCCACATGAATCTTTGGAGTTTTGAGGGTGCAGAAAATTTCTTTGCCCTCCATACTGTCCTCCCTGCCAGTGTACTGTCCCTGCCCTGCTGGAGACCCACTGAGTGCCTGCCTGTCTCTCAACAACCTCTGTAGGAGCCACGGAGCCATGGATAGACACGAGTATCACAGCAGGTCCCGCTCTGCAGACCAGCGGCCCACTATAGAGCGCCCCACGTCCCGCTCACGCTCCACTGAACGCCCCCACGACTCTTCGCTCATGAGGTCCATGCCTTCTCTGCCATCTGGGAGGTCCGCCCCCCCCTCACCTGCCTTGACGAGGTGTGACCCAGATCAGAGATCAGAGATCAGAGCTAGCCAACCTGGCATAGAAGCAGACAGTAGTTTTAGTTGTACACTCGTTTCCCAGAAGCATAGCCACACTGGAGGGAGAAATCATTTCAACAGAAGATTTAAACATTAAAAAGTAGTCCAAAGAAATGCATTTGTTTTGTTTTTTTGTTAATAAACCTTACTGCAGTACAGCACATTTAAAACATCAAAGCTAATATTGTGCTTTTAACAGGGGATGTGCAACATGTACTGAGGTTTTACAACTAGGGTTAGTTAGTCAGCCTAACTACAACTACTGTACTCCCAAACTGAGCTTTAAGCTTCAACCTGTAAGAATATTTCTGCCTCCAGAGATGCTCTACCTCTTCTAAATGTTTGTACAGCTAAAACCTTTGCAGACTTAAACCCGTACAAACCCTGTCCCATGAGCTCCCACCCACCCCGAGCCTGACTAACTCCCAGAATGAACCAAAAGAACCACATCACACTCACCTACCTTCCACCCTCCCAATACCCCGCTACCCCGCCTCACCTCAACTCACCTCACTCCACCGACCTCCCCCCTTTCACAACTACCCGACCACCCACCTGGCCACTTTCTGTTTTGTCTCCAAAAGCACCAGTGGATGTGCTGTATTTTCTTTACACATATCCCGGGCACGACGATCCTGACACCGTAGATAGCTTGCTGATTCCTTTTTTTTTTTTTCTTTGGAACACACTGCTCATACACTTGTGTGAGTATAGCAGTGATGGGCCGACATTTTACTTTGATTTCATTACTAACATCAACTGATGCCGTTTATCCTCGGATGGCATTCTGTTTTTGTTTTTTGTTTTTTTATCTTCTTCTTCTTCTTCTGTTTTTGAGTTTGAAGCCTGTGGGGACAGTCTGAACGCATGGTCGCACTGGTCTGCTGTTTCTGCATTGAACTCTTCTCTCCCCGCAGCTTGATGAGTCGACTTTACATGCGATTCACACCTGGCATCTTTTATTGCAGCTCAGTTCCCTACAGTCGATGTACCCCTCCACTTCCATGCCATGTGCCAAACATCATTGCTGTGTGCATTGGTTTTATATTTGGAGATAAAGATAAAGTTTATATATTTTCTGTCACTGATTGATTCCTACTGTGCCTGGCAGTGACTTACCTCAAAACTAAATTACATGTTACCTTACATATATTTCAAATGATTGAATGGCCCTAGATAACTATGTTAACTCGTGTATTGGCTATCCATTAAAGTACGTAGCTTTACTTTTCATGTTGCTTGTCTTCGATCAAATGTACACTTTTCTCTTCTTTGAAAATTCCTTGGCTGTTGTCAAACTGTAACGTGAGTGCAACACCTACCCTAAGCTCCTAATTTGTGTCTCACGCCAGTGTCCGCTACTTTCTGTCACATAGGGCACATCCTCGTAGTGGATCCGTCCAGACCAGTCCCACAAGTACCCCTATGTCCAGTAGACGAGGTCGGCAACTCCCACAGCTTCCACCCACAGGCAAAGACAGAAGTAAGTCACCTGGATGTTTTTTTTTAAATTACAGGGTTACTGTCTATGAAGAAACTTAATTAAATGTATATTGAGCATCCATATGCTGTTCAGTATTTTAAAGTGATAAAGTTTCTATTTTATGACCGAAATGTGTGGGTCACAGGAGGTGCTTTGGTTTTATAACCCTGGCTGGCTATTACACTGAAAGATAGAAGGATTATTATTTGCCAATGAAATGGTTCGGTAGAAGCTGTAGATCTTATCATAAGCACAAGGATTTTTTCACTTTGGGCTTCCGTCCATAACATCTCTGCTCGGTTCCTTTTCCATTCCTCTCTCAGAAGATGGAGACGAAGGAACAGAGCCTTGCGAAGGTCTGTAACTGAATGTGCGGGTTTAGTCTTTCGGACTGGGAAGTGCTGCTTGAGCTACACCTCCCTCTGAAAGCCAAAACCCTGTCTGCAACAGGGCGGGCAGCTCGGTTGAGTGGAGGCTAAACTTAATCTGTGCATCCTGAATCCTCCCCCCCCCCCCGTTGCAGTTGTGTTTAACGTACACTTAAAATGTCCTGTGCCATGGTGGTGCCTTGATCCTATTGATTGTACCAGTGTCGTGTTGAATTGTAGCCTTGCTGTTCTTTTGCTTTGAGTTACACGCCAGATATTGTTACTAACTGTCTGCAAATAATGTTTTTTTATTTCTTATTTTTTGGAACAATTTGGACTGCTGAGATACTTCACCAAAGCGAATGTAATGCTATTCTATGCTAAACTCACATTGCACGGAGACATTTGGAGTCCTTAGTGTTACTCAGCACTCCTCCAGCAAATTGTCACGTGTTGTTGTAAAGACTGATGATAAAAGCAATGATTATTTTACATGTGTCTTTGAATCGGATGCTATAAAAGGGTTGTTCTAAGCTTTGCAGTGACTGTGGGGAATGACTGAGATAAATCTAGAGAGAAGAAGCTCATGCAGTTCTGGTGAACCTGTCAAAGTATTCACACAACGCTTTTATCACTGTCAGAGTCCACGCGGGCTTTCCCTGTCTTCTGTACAGCTGCCAGCCAGCCCCACTCTCTCTCCTTTGCGCTCTCTCTCTCTCAGTCCCACCCTTATTTTGTATCTTTGCCATCTTTTTATCACTCAAAAGCTCTCTGTCTGTCTGGACCTCTCCATCGCTCCTTTGTGTCACCTTTATTTGTTCTTCCTCTTCATACCTGCCCCTCAACCTCTCTTTCTCCTGTTTTTTTTTTCTTTGACAGGCACTCTGTCTTTTTACATTTCTCCCCTCCCCCTCTCTTGCTCGCTCTCTCCTTCTTCTATTCTTTGTGTTTTAGTCTATTTCTTTCAGGACAGTGGCACTGCATGGGCAGAGGGGGGAGGTATTGATCTGACCTTGCGCCGTGGTTCCCACAGAGCTGTGTGACACTCGGCTTATGGAGTGCAAATCTGCGTGTGCTTTTGTGAGCGTGTGCGTGCGTGTAGACCTTTATAGACTGGATCCATATTATTACAGAGAATATTGATAAACCCTGCCACTTTCTTTGTCTCGCTCCTATTAGTCATATCTGATGTTTGCACATGCGTAACTGTTCTGTATGTTATCTGTTTATGTGTGGCAACAGGGGAAGAGCATGGGGCACCTGAACCCCAAAATGATCGTCCAGGTGTGTTTATCACTGAGGAAACAGTGTTCTGAAGCAATGTGTTTTTCCTCTTTCAAAAATCAAAGTCAATGAAATATCATAAATACGAGCCTTGGAGTTAGGGTGTGTGGAGTTTGCTTTTTGCTCGAGAGTACTATATAGTACACACTGTATAGTACATTCAAACACAGGCTTGAATGAGCGGCCAGACTGTTGGCAGAAACTGGAGTTCCCCACAGTTTCCACTTCCTACTTTCCCATCTGTTTATGTGGCATGCTTCTGTTCTTTGACTGTGTAATGCTGTTACTCAACACTGTCATAGCTGTAGTGCTGACTGACTCATGTAAGGTCTCTGAAAATACACTGTATTTTTAAACAGTCTATAATTAGTGCTCCGTTCATGAAAATCTGTGGATGGTAAGAAGGTTGTATGTTGTGTTATGAATATAGTAGCAACTCTAATATAACTGTGTATTATGAAACAGTGGTGTTTGGTAATCACACACTAAGCAGTGTAATTAACCAGTAGCTCATAGCATTTCTATGCAATGGCTTTTTCTGTGCAAACTAGCAGTGCACATCAGATCTTGTGATATCTGTGTGTGTATTAATGTGCGTGTGCGGGCGTGCAGATTCGTGGGCATATGTGCATCTGTGTCTGGGCCCAAGCAGAATGAGCTGTGATATTGCTGTGACATACAAATATATAAAGTTTCAGTGCTCCATCATTTCATGAACCTCCATCTGTCTCCCCACTAGCAGCAGGCAGTGAGGAAAAACCCCAAGGCCCACCGGTAAATGGGAGGAAAGGCAAGTCTTCTGAGCAGCGTGATGGTGTGATTTTGCTGTGTGGGCTATCTCGGTTCTTCTGTGACATTCATTAGCAGCTCTGGTCCTCGATGATTAGCTACTCTGAGTAGCGCCCTTCGATTTCAATCTTCCGTTTGCCCACGTTTCATCTCTCACACAAAGCATGGTTCGTTCCTTCTGACTTCATTTGCTGTGATCAAACTAGAGACTTGTATGTAGTGTAACTGATGTTTATGCATACAGAGTGCCGTCATTGGAAGTTTGGCTGGTCTGCCCTTCTCTGCCTCCAGCATGGCCTCAGAGCTCTAATCTGCCCTCTTCTTTAATACTAATTAATTCTGCTCAGCTCCACCTCACAAAGACAGAGCTCCCCATTTCCATTGTGAAATTGCCAATCATTTCAATTAGACATGGATTATTGAGCACTTGCACGCACAGTCTTTTCAGGCACTCCTTTAAGACTGGCAGTCTCTTAAGTAAGTCATGTTCAGTGCATAAAAAAGTTGCCCCCCCTTTTTTTTTTTGTCTGCCAAAGACAGTAATAAATGGCTAAATGATTGCATCTTGAGTAAACAAATTTTTAGGATAATGTGCCACATAAACAGCATTTCCTGCTGTCTGTGCATTACACTTTGCTGCAGTACTGCAGAGTATAATCAGGTTTTTTTGAGTATGAGAGAGCGTTACCTCTTTTGGCCAGCAGATGGAGCAAAGCTCATAATGTTTGGTAAGGAGCTGTCCTTGATTTCAGTGCTGAAGTAGCAAAGAGGTCTTTTTCTGGTTAGTTTGTTTGTTTGTTTTAACTTATGCTTGCACCAGCTTTCTATTATTGGTATGCAGCATAATACACATAATGCTCATTATGCAATGTATCAAAAGGTGAAGACACGGAAAGTACTTTTTAGAGAAGAATAAACGGGAAAGGATTTGTGCAGGAAGGAGATCTTCTAATAGTGTCAGAATCAGTGAGTGTGTGTATGTGTGTATGTATATGTGTGTGTGCGTGTACCTATGTGTATGTCTTGCTTTAGAGGTGACATGGGAGGACCAGCAGCGAGGGCTGAATGGCTCTCTGTCTGATGGAGGGACACAGCCTCACCCTTCCCTCACCGACACAGGTTGGTTGGTCAGTCGGTTGGCTTGCGTGTGAATTTCTGCTTGTTTTCAAGCCATACATCACTTTGATAGGGTGCAAGTCTTTTCACTATCTGTGATATGAGTCCATGAATAGTAATCAACCTATTTAACCAGACAAGCGTGGTTGGAGTGAAGAAGAAAGTGCATACTATGGACTGTGCAGTTAGTGCATCATTCTGAGTAAAGGCCTAATCATGCTTGTCTGTAAAAAAAAAAAAAAAAAGATTTAAAATTTGTCTTTGGACATTCAAAAACGATGTCTAAAGGTCTGTGTTTCAAGCTTTGATTGACTGAATATGTCAGTCACATTTCAAGGCTCACATAAACTAAACCAGCTGATACACATTTATTGCTTTAATAGTCGATCATCGTATCCTATTTATTTTAGTTTTTAAGTTTAGAGAAGCTTGTGTAGTAAAATATTGGGCAACAAGCTTTCTTTAGTGTTTTTCTATGTAAGATCAGTATCCACTAAAGTTGTTTATTGCTCATGCACTCATTGAAATATTCACAGTATTCTGACAGAATGTTGTTTTCGTGAAGGATTGCTGACTTTGTCCTTCACAGTTTGTTTGTGTGGACTCTTTATCAGCTGTAGTCTACCCTTACCAAAATTATATATTTATATATATATATATATATATATATATATATATATATATATACTGTATATATTATTTAAACCTGTGATTTAGCAGGAGGTGTCCTGCTCAGCCTCTGGATGGCGCCCTTCTGTTTTTTAGTCTCTTCTAGCTTGGTGTGGTATTGCAGTGCATCATGAAGTGTGGGGGAAAAAAATTCAGGTTGTTTTTTGGGTAAAGCTCAAGACTTTCTCGCACCTTACAAAAAGTGATGCATATTTTATAGATTTTATACCCTTTGCGTTAATTTTTTTTTGCACTTAACAACTTTAATGAAGTGAGATCTGATGCGATCCTGTTATGCATGGATGTATAGGAAGCATGAAGTGTGTTGCTAAGATGATGACACCTCAGTAGCTTGAGGTGGTGTGTCGCTGTGTTTCCATGGTGACACGCCTTCACCTTCCTTTAAATTAAGCCTAGTTTATGTTAACTTGTTTTGCCACTTGCTGATAAGTTTTGACACCAGAATCTGACTTGTGATTGTGGCTTTAAAATAATTCATTTTAGACAGTAACATTACTAAATCTTAAACGGAGCTAAAAGCAGTTATGCAGCTACTGATTTAATGAGCATATGCACTCTTTTACTGACACAAACATAACCTTTTGACTGATGGAATTGTTGCAGTAGTAATATGAAGTCTGCTGTTGTGGGCTAACAACCCAGTCGCTCTCTCCGTGGGTGTACAAGGTGCAGGGAGGCATGTCTGCAAAGCCTCTGCCTCCCACAGTCTGAGCTCAAGCTGTAATGAACCCTCAGCTAGCCTGGTCATCAGCCAGTCGCTCTCACTTTCTCAGTACATCCCTTGTCCTTTTTATTTTTCAGCCCCTGTGTCTTTTTAAAATCACCAGCCCACAATTCCTCTTATTGTCTCTGCTGCTCTCCACCTCCCTTTTTCTTCTTCCCTCATGTCTTTGTTCTCATTTCTCTCCGTCTCTGCATATTTTTTTGTGTTTCATGGAAAGACTGATGAGGCTAGACCACATTTCTATTACTTTAACACTGGGAGCAAGCTCGAGGCCAATCCATGGCTTCTCAGAAGGGATTGTGTAGAAAGGGGGAATTTTAATCACAGTCACAGTGACAGTCTACTACTGACTCTACTATTTACTATTTTCCCATACTGGTCATTTACTCTATACACCACCACAAGCACACATCCCATCAACAAAGGCATGCTTGCAACTGGACAAAGAAACAGAGAGAGAAATATAAGGGAGTTTGGATTAGACATTTAACTTTGTGTTGTGTGGTATAGTTTAACCAATTGCTTCATACAGTTATGGGTATGTTAGTATGGAAGATGCCTACCTTTTTAAGTATGATAAAAACATTAGTTTATTTTATATCTATGGATGATTCATACAGACCTCTCTGGCTGACCAGATGTGAAACATTTACATGTGTAGTATCCAGGTATCTAGAGAGAATATCTGGATAAACTTCAGGACTGTAGTTTTTTTTTATGTGTGTGTGTTTGTTTTTCTTTAGTTTTTGTTGTTTGATTGCTAGTGTTGTCAACAACACTCAACAAAACTGATTGAGATTCTTGAAAACATTTCAGGAATGTGGTATTTTAGTAGTTGAACTAATCCAGTCTTGCAAAAGCAACCCTCACCCCTGCTAGCATTTACTGTTGTGAGGAAATATACCTCACAAGTGTGGAAACTGAATGTCTGGAAACATTTTTTTTTCTTTTTTTACATTTAATACATTTACTTTAAATAAGTCACTCATTTTAATGAGCTCTTCGACAGGCTGGGAACCTGTTGGCTGGTCTGCTGACTTGGGATCTGAGAGACTGAGGGCAACAGATACTTTTTCCATCTACTAGTCATTGTTTAAGAATGCTGATTAAGCTAAAAACAGCTAATAAAAGCCAAATCAATCAAATCAGACAGTACCTGATGGTTATCTAATGCATTTTGGGATATGCTGTCAGCACAGACTGTTTAGCTGCACGCATAGCCTGCTCAAACATGATTGGTTAATAGACCTCGTACTACAGTACAAGCAGCCTATAAATGAAAACATCAAAGCTTCCAGTCCCCAAAATGATGTCCCGTGTCCTCAGATTTTACACAAACATGTGCAGAGTCTGCTTAGAGGGATCAGCTCTTCAGTTGTTTGGAGTCTGTAATCTTTGAACTATCACGGGCTTTTGCATGCTAACTTGTTCTGTTCATCTCCTCCTTAATATATCACTCTCACATCGTGACGACCTAGACGATGCAGCTGAAATGGGGGGCGGGGATCACTTACTCTCTGGACTATCGTTTGACTCTCTAATGCGGTGATGTTAGCTGCCACAAAAAGATGAAAGCTTTTGAGGCAGATGTCTCACATTGTCTTTTTGTTCATGTGACACTTCATTATTCAAGCTAATTGAGTGCTAATTGAGCTAAATGCAAATTCTGTGTGTG
>VUQS01029041.1:0-10586 GCA_015108495.1 Heterochromis multidens | reverse complement strand
CAGCATCATCATCATCATCGTCATCCTTCCTTCTTCCCAGGACGTAGCTGGCGAGAGGCGCCGCTTTCCCAACCTGAAGTCACCACCGGTGACTCGCCATCTACCGGACAACCTTGGAATAAATCGGTGTCTGCCGAGGAAACTGAAGCGTTTGATGCTGACAGGAAACTTCTGATTTAAAAAGGCTTTTAGTGAAATGAAAAACCTAATAATAGATACTGCAGTTCTGCGCTGTCATGGTTTTGCCCACCCAAAGTCGTGACAGCGCAGAATTATTTCAAAGTTATGTCAAGACAAATGGCTGCTTCTTATGTTTTGTAAGAAGTGGTATTTAATGGGTAGTTACAGATGTACCTAAATATCCTGATAAGACAGAGTCATCTGGTGGAAGAAAAAGTGCATTAAAGTGCAACTATATTTCCAGTACCGCATGATAAAACGCATGGGGGGAGAGCTTTACTCTTAGCTACATATTGGTCAGGAGAAGACCAAAACATCACAGCAGTCCCCAAATTATGTTATTTATTGACTCTTATTATTACCAATATCCAGCAACATTTATGGAGCATACACAGTACATGCAAAGTCTTGGCAACTTACACTTGCTATATCTTCCTAAAACACACAGAAAAACCACATACATATTTTTTTCCTGTTGAAACATACCTGCAACAGCTCTGTCCTCTGCTATTTGCCTCACAACTGTCCCCCTCACATTGAAAAAAATATTCATTCTGTGTGCACAGTGGCACGACTGGGGAGACACCGCTGGTTCGTGTATGTCTGTGGAAAAGCCGCGTTGCTCTGTGTGCGTTCCTTGTGCTCAGCCTCTCCACATTTCAGCCCATTATTCTCCAGGGGAAAGAGCTCTGAGCGTCATCGTTTTAAAGCCCACACAGCCTCTTATGCTTTTCCATGCCAGCAGTCAGATCTCACTCACTCACTCACTCACTCATCTCGCTAAGGATCTTAATTCCCACACATTTCTTTTCCACTTGATCCGTCTGATTTCGTTACTTTACAGCGCAGCGGGCGCTCACCCTTCTTATCAGTGGATGTTTACACAATCTCAGTGATGAAATATGATGAAGCATTTTGTTTACAGTCACTGCTATGGGTCATTTGCCATCATTTACCACGTCACAAAGGTTTGCATAGTCTGATGCACTCCTAAATGTAGTGATGTGATCTACGTACATTTCAAAGATGTCTCCAGCTGATTGAAATAATTCAGAAAAGGAGCTATAATTGGTAGTTTCTCACCTTTAATGCTTCATTGTAAGAGCAACAGCATAAGTTGGCTATGTTTTTACTTCTAAATTAATGACTTAGCCATGATTTAGCCATGACTAATACCTGTTACTCTACATTAATATTTAATTAGCACACTCATGAATTAACAGGAAATCATCTACAAGTGGTGCTATCCCTTCAATGCTGGTTCACTTTGTCATGTTATGACCTTTTTCGTGATTGTCTCATCTTTGTCTGATTGTTTTTTCTTTTTCAGAACCATATAAGATCTGTATTTTAAGGTATTCCAAAAGTTAACCTGTTCTTGAAATCTACTTTCTACAGATTCATCTGTATGTAATCTGTAGGCTGCAGATGTAAAAGATCAAAACTGGGCAGCATGTAATTTGCTTTAATTTTAGTTAGTTGTCACCATCTACTAATGCAGCTATGTCTCATTTTGTGGTGAACTCTTCCATTATTCAGTTATTCTGCTGCCTTTACTTGAACTGTTTCACAATGTGTCCCTGAGCCTACATCCATTAGGCTATTTCTCTCTAACACTTCTGTCCTGCTCATATAATATGAGCATTGTTGAGTCTCAGCACAGCACAGCCACTCTCCCACCTGGATGCTTACTCTTCATGCTTCCAAAGTGTCTAAAAACAGATGGAAAGGGAAACATGCTCAGACAGTGAAGCACTCAGATTCAGCTTGCAGCCTGAAGGCATATATAATATATAGGAGCCATACATGAGCATGGTGCATGAATCATAAAGAGACTATGTATTTGTCTGGCTATAAGCAACAACCTGCCTTGATTTAAAGTGTATTTTTGTTCTACATACATTATTCTTTAACATGAATCAATGTAATGTTACTTTTAGATTTTAACTAATTTGGAAGCAACATCTCATCTCTTTTTGTATCTTGATTTTTACCAAAGTAGGAGTCAGTATTTTTCCCGTTAACACCCTTATCTGAACCTGCCACATTCTTTGTAATTACATACTAAATGTAAATGGCTGAAACAAACCAGTTATACATAAAAATTATTTATTTTACCAAATCTTTGATGAGTTAATTCTTTCTGTCTTATTACCAGCATGCCATAAACCACAACCCTTTGGGAAAATATTAGTATACTGTATTGTATCAATATATATAAAATACAACATATTTGATGTTTTGTACTAATATATTCATGGTCTGATGTACCCTCCATAATATTTTAATGTAAATACATTTCCTCTTTATGGCTCTCTACTACTAATTGGTATAATTGAATAGTGATTAAGTTCATAGCTTGTTTACATTATGGCTTTCATGTTTCCTGCAAACTTAATTAGCAGGAAATCAAAACAAATTATGTCAGAACTTATGGCATCATTTGATTTTTGTTGCAATAATTTTGTATTAGTTTTGTCAGAAAATTGGTTCTCCTTTTACCGCAAAGTGTTGTTTTCATGGCTGTAAACTTCTATTGTGACCGATAATGGATATCTGCACTCACTGATATAATATAGATTCAAGAGTAGAAAAAACTTTCTGAAACTGAGCATGTTGCGGAGTTCAAAGCCTGAGATTTTGTCTCCCAGGGATTACTTGTGCATAAGTTTGAAATTATTGGTTGTAAAGAGTGGTTATTTGAGTTATTGTTGCCTTCCTATCAGCTCAAAGAAGTCTGGCCATTCTCCCTTCAGCATTAACAAGGCATTTTCACCCAGAGAACTGCCACTCACTGGATATTTTCTCTTTTTCAGACTATTCTCTGTAAACCCTTGAGATGATTGTGTGTGAAAATCCCAGTGGATCAGCATTGGTAGTGGTGTAATGTGGGAGGGAAATACTCAGACTAGCCTGTGTGGCTCAAGAACCATGCCGTGTTCATAGTCACTTAAATCACCTCTCTTCTCCATTCTGATGCTCGGTTTGAACTTCAGCAGGTCATCTTGACCATGTCTACATGCCTAAATGCATGCCTACATGCCCATGTAACTGGCTGATTAGATATTGGTGTTACTGAGCAGTTGAAGAGATGTACCTAACATAGAGTGTACTTTGAATCTTGGTAACTTTTCACATAGTGCCAACAGTAGGACAAATTTTTCACTCCTTCAGTCAAATATTTTAGCATATAGTAGGTTTGGCTCAAATTTGGTAGATACTTTTATGCCCGTAGTGTGAAAACACCATCATCAAGCCAAACTTGTAATTTGTCCAGTACTAAGATTGTGACACACAGCTGCTAAGTGACACTCTGTCCTTAGTGTTTTGTTTAACTGCCAAAAGCTGCCATCCCAACATATGAAACTGAGATGGTGAGCACGGAAAACATTATATTGTATCCTGCTTTATTTCCTTGATCCCCATGTATCCTGCTTTATTTCCTTGATCCCCATCCTCATGTGTCTTAGTTTTTTCCTTTTTTCCCTTTGTCTCCTGAATCTCCTTGTCTGTCTCTCCTTTGGTTTGTCCATTTGTGAATCTCATTTGTCAGTTATAGTCACTTCCTGTTTTATTTTGATAATTGCTTTTCGTTATGCATTTTTTATGTTACCTCCTGCCTTTGTCTTGTTTCAGCTTTTCTGATTGCTTTCACTGCCCTGATTAATTTTACTCGTGTACTCTTAGTCAATTTAATGCTTCTGCCTCTTTCTTAGTCATTCTGCATTTGGATCCTCTAACTTTCTAATGAACTCATTTTAATCATCAGCATCATCATAATCCAGTGAAAGCATGCCAGAAAAAGTTTTCAATAAGAACCCCCCAAAGTTTCCTCTTTATTTCAGTGTAAATTCTTGAAAAACAAAACACAGAAAAATGATGTGGTCCTCTCTCACTCATTTCACTAGTATTTCCTCGCTCCATATTTTCTGTTTTTATCTGTTTTACCATATGCCCTAGAAGTTTTATTAGAGAGGACAGTTTATATCTGTGGAACTGATCGATTACCCACGTTGTCCCTCTTGCTTCTCGTGTGTTTCTCAGATATCCACCTCATGGTGTCAGGGTTAAACCTCTCAGCAGCACAGAGCTCCAGCTTGAGCTCATCTTTGCCCCCAGCCACGTAAATGTGTCCCGGTACACAGCGCAGCCAGGGTTCTGTCTGGACTCAGCATGTGGGCGCATATCGACCACTGGGGAACATTTTAGAGGAGAGCACAAGTCAGAAGAGGCCATGTATACTATTTAAATGCACAACCACATACACTGTGTGAGTAATATTACAGGCAGGCAGTGTTTATGTACAAAAAAAGTCCAGGTTATAATGATCTACTATACATAAGCTGAAAATGTATGTTTTCTATAAGTATATTTTTATAATGAAAATCTTGGATAATCCAAGCCAAGATTGTGTCCAAGAATGGAACTTGATGGGAACCAAAAAATGGTTGTGGGAATTTTATTGATGTGCACTTCTCACAGACTAAAATAGTTAGGAACAAGTGACCTGTGTTCATCTTTGTCAAAGTTGAGGTGGTTTGTCTGTGTGCATGTCTACGTGTATGAATGCATGTGTTGTGTTTCTGTGGGATACATAGAATTAAAGGTCAAACATGGGTCAAGATAGCCAATAAGTGTTACTTAAATCCTTCTACATGTCCAAAAGCAGCCAAAGAAAGCTGAAAATAGTTCAGTTTTTAATGGCAGAAAGAAGTCAGGACACAAACTGAGTACAAAAAAAAACTATTTATATTAGAAGTATAGCTTTCCTATATAAACAACTGTTGAGTTTCAACTTTCTTTCATTTATTATTCTTTCAATTAAAAAAAAAACAAACTTTATATAAAAGCAAAACAAAATATGTCAGGAATTTGTTGATTTCAACTGCCCAAAATGTGGAGGTTTGCAGGTTTCTCTATGTCATAGCATGGTGACTGTTGGTCAGGCAAAATAAATAAATAAATAACAGTTTAATGGCTAAACATTAGACTCCATGACTTAGGATAGGTATTTATTTTTTTTTACTATGGTCTCACATTCACAGACTCACACTAATTCATAATAAATCATCTTTAGTTCAAAAAGGAGAGATCATTTGGAGGAATTGAACATGATTTATTGAGACAGAGAAATTAATTAATTTATTTGATGATTAGAGTCTGATAACCCATCATGGCAGAACAGAATCCCCAGAGTCTAGATACTGGTGGTGGTGAAGATGAAGATGAAGGCTCTGAGTGACTCGTGTGGAGCGGAGATAGGGAGGAAGTGGGCTGCACGAATGAGAGTCTGAAAGGGAGAATGACAGAAGAGCATTGAGATTTAAAGCACACAGAGTTGAAGCTGATTGGCTCAAAGAAGGCGGGTAAGAAGATGATTGGACAAGAGTAATGATGTCAGTATTTAGTTTGACAGCGTGGGAGAGTGGAAGTGATAAGAAGTGGAAAGTAGGCAGATGAGAGATTACAGATCTTCCTTATTCAATTTATGGATAAGCTTTATTTTCAGTCTTTTATCCTGTTGACATAATCAGTGTCCCTGAGGTTTAGGCCAAAGATAGTCTTTTATTTGCAATAACGTCTCACACCTGAGTTCAGAGCTGTTTCACCATCACTCCCTCCCATCACATACAGTTTACCTTGCAGCACAGCAGCCACAGCTCTGGTTCTTCTGGTCCGTGTTGGTGCCTGCTTGGTCCATTTATTCATTGTTAGATCATATGTATAACAACGAAACAAAGGTTAGCATTTTAGCAAATGATCTGTCAGTCACTGATATTTTTGTGCAGCTTGAATTCTTTGTTCCTTCCTCTGAGTCAGCCTCTTCAGCTTGCCATCAAATTAATGTGAGATGTCAGGTAATTGAGAACATTATTATGTTAGTTTTAGATATGTGCCAAAGCTTCATTTATAGAAGGAATTTTTTATAGCACAAATTAGAAAGTTTCATCATTGGACACTAAGCTAAACACAGTAGGATACTTTTTTTCTTTGCAAAAACTAAAGAGAGACCTTTCATTTCAGTGAGATCTCTATAAAACAGTCTCATTTGTTTACAGTCCTCACTAAGTGGAATTCAGTTCATTTAGTAAGATATTGACCTTTAGTTTGCACTTATGCTAAAGTATGTCTCTATAGTACTTATGGCAGTAATGCCATTGTTCCCTCCAGTGGCATACAGGTATCTGTCCATTGCCACCAGACACACTCCACTCCGGGGGTTGCTCAAGGGTGCTACATCTGTACTCCAGCTGTCTGTGTCTGGGCTGTGCGTGCCACGATAGAGATCAAAGAGTGGGATGTCAAAGTGTTGGTGGAAGATAATATCAGCTGCTGGTAATAACAATTTGAGTAGACAAGTCACAGAGTGATGCTTTCATAGAAACTTAGATTTTTAAAGTCTTTTGTGTATTTGCAATCTTTGTGCTTTGTGCTACTTTGAAAGTTTTTCAAGCGTACACACACACAAAAATAGAATAAAATACTCCACTATTTATGGGACAGTGCAGGAATGTCACCTTTGGTTCATTTCTATCCTCCAGACAGCACATAAATTCCAAGTGAGGGTATTGCACCAAGCAGAATTACTCAACTTGCCAGGTAACATCTAAAAGAGTGTGTAACAAATCCAGTTCATTACACTTACTACTGTAGCCAAATATTTTTTTCTTTATATAGCCACAAATTCTTAGCAGCCTCAGTAATGAACTACATAAAAATTGAAAGTATTTGAGCTACTTGAATCACCATGCAAATATGAATAGTTAGACTATCAAAGAGATACTTCAAAAATGAAGATAAACTATTAGTTTAATTACAGTAGTACACTACTCTCCAACATTAGCTTTTAAGTTAACACACACACACACACACACACACACACACACACACACACACATTCACAAGGAGAGAAAATGTTTTAGTTGTGTGGGCATCTGTGCAAACATCTGTCAAAGTGTTTCCTCTCCATGGGAAGGCTATTAAAAATGTTTTCTTTGTATTCAAGGCTCTTTGTTGAAAACCCACATCCCACAAAACAACACTTTTTCCTAATTGGCAAAATTTTGCTCGAGTGGGACATTTGATATTCCCCTGAAATGTCAGCACAGCAATGTAAACATCCTTCAGAGATTATGTGCACTCAGCTAACAGGCAAAACAAGAGCTAGCCGGCTCAGTCCATCGAGAGTGGATCATTCTGGAACAGGTCTTCCCCATACTGGGGTCAGCAGCCTCCTGGGGATGATTATTATTATTGGGTCAGCTGGCTGACATTAATTTAAGAAATGGCTAACTGTGGGAACTGGGAAGATGGCCAGCTCCTTCGAGACATCTGAAGGAGCTGAAGAAATAGAGGAAGAAGGAGAAAGTTGTCGACTAGCGCAGTGTGTGTGTGTGTGTGTGTGTGTGTGTGTGTGTGTGTGTGTGTGTGAGAAATAGTTTATTTTAGACTTTTTCTGCCTATGAGAAATAAATACCCCAGCCAAATCAGGAGATGGGGAAAATCCTATAAAGCAAGGATTTTGGGAAGTCCATTGCTCACTAATAAGATTTTATAATTACAATTTAATTTTAATTCATGTTTTTTTAGGCATCTAATTTCTGCCTTAATGCTGACCTCTTCTGTTGAGTACTGTTAACAACGACAACAACAACAACAACAAATAAATACAAATCATTCTCCCATCATTTAGCACACAGAGTACACAGTTATGCAGTTCAGAGGAATTGCCTTTAGCAGTAGCTTTTTATTCCATATCAAATTCCATATCGATCCTCAGGTTAAGCAGTACTTATAAAGGGCAGTGAGGCTTGCATACATGACTTTTGGCACAGTGAACAGAACATTAAAAAACTCCCTTTTTTGCAGGTATCCTTTAAGTCAAGGGTGTCAAACTCAATCACAGAAGGGGCCAAAACTCAAAATACACTTTAAGTGGCGGGCCAAACAGGATGAACATTTATCGAATAGACCAAAAATAACTGTGTTTTGAACAGAAATATGAACTGAAACAGGCAGACTACTATAATTTTTCTCAATAAAATACATAAACTTTAAAATATTTATGTCTTCCATTAAAATATCTTCAGGCAAAAATAAAATTTCAAATATAAACACACCGGTGAAAACTTTCAAATAAAAATTGTTTGTGATTTCAGGAACACGTTATAACATATATTCAGTTTTCTCTGCTATTATGGCATTTTGTCAGAGCAGGTGTTTGTGGTGTTTGTGTAGGGTCTTATTTGTGGTGAGCACCACACATCAAACAACTTAAGAAATGGCCTCAAACATATTCAGGCCTGTGGGACTCATTTAGACACTCTCAGACATTGAGCCATGGCTCTATGATACATGCAGACATTTCTGCAAATTTATTTATGTAATATTCAATACTGAATTGTACAGTTTTTTTCAATGTTGTATTTCAGTTTATATTTTTCTCACAGCACTACATACACACTTATAAAGCATAGAGTTTTACTTGGTATTTAATATTGCACTGTAAAGATATTCTTACATGTTCTACCATGTAGTTGCACTAAGCTGTACTGTGAAATTTAAAAATAAAAACAATAAAAACACTTCATTTTCTGGTGCAGCAGTGGATGCAGAAGCATGTAGTGTCTTTGCTCTCTGTTGATACTGGTCAGAGGTAACCACAATGGCTTCTGTGTGCCCAAGGTGTAATAATGGTACCCAGTCAGGATCTTTGTGTTTTATAAGCTGGTTTGCCTAAAACAAAAGCATAAAGATTTTGTTTGTATT
Source organism: Heterochromis multidens (assembly GCA_015108495.1). Lineage (NCBI taxonomy): Eukaryota > Metazoa > Chordata > Actinopteri > Cichliformes > Cichlidae > Heterochromis > Heterochromis multidens. The sequence goes on along the minus strand of VUQS01029041.1, from coordinate 1,637 downwards.
AGCCATGTTGCAGCAGTCCTGCAACTTATAACCAGCCACAAAACTCAGCATTCTGATGAGTTTCTAATGTCCACAGTTTAACTTTAAAACCCCAAAGCAACCTCTTTCTCCTGTATTCCATTATCAACTCAGACTTGAATGAACAACAGTCCCATAGTGCATTGCGTTGGTGACGTCATCATCCCGATCGGCATGGCACCTGTTGTGCTGCATTATGGAACTTGTAGTATGACTTGTAGTATAAGTGGTGTGGCTGCCACATACCAACGGGCCATTAATAACTGACATATGAAATTATCTCAGTCTGGGTGAAGACCCATTAGGTAGTCATTGTGTGCAAGTTTCATTCAAATCTGACCAATAATCCAGGAGGAGTACTGATTCTTGTGAATTTTGGAGGCATGGACGGAGGATGGATGACAGATATCTCACCATCACATAAGCTCATCCTTCCTTTGGCCAGATGAGATAATTACTTGTGGATATTCCTTTAATCTATACAGGAATGTCTTTCCCTGTATGTTTTGTGTCCTCAGTGTTTGCCTTATCTGCAAGGCTGCTGCTATCTTTGTCAAAACACCCATGAAGGCTAAATTAAATTTAAATTTCACTACGCTCCATTCTTGGTTAAAGAAAGTTACATCAATAATAGGACAGAGGTCTTTCAATATATGGAAGTTCACTAGTTTTTATGCCATCTCTTGCCATCCGTGGACTAATGAAAAAACACATCACCAGCAGCCCACATCCTACTGCCAGCACTTGGCACCGAGTCCACGAGTCACTGACTTTGATGTCTCCACATGACACCTACATTACATTACAGGACTTCATTCTTCACAGATCATCCTGGGAGGAATCCTCTGTTAGAGCCAGGCAGCTTGAGATGACTTCAGAGTGTCACTGCCAGCTCCAGCATGCTTGCTTTCACCTTGTCTTGCTGTGATTGCTAGTGCGAGGTAATGAAATGTCAGGTTGAATCATCTTGTTCCACAAAATTAACACAAATGAAAATAACCCATTTAAGTTAAAGCCTCTCATGAAGTCAGCAGTTTAACTGGAAAATGAAATTCACGAAGCAGCATGAAACAAACACAAACTCAATCTGTTCAAAGGATGATGTGAAATGCTTGCAGTGACAAATTCTTTGCCTTAAAGAGCTTTAAGGTTTAATAGCATCGGGGAAAATGTGAAGTTATTCCATAGTGTGGCATTTTTAAATAAAACTATTTGCCAGATTAAGACCGCTAAATGTAAATAAGACATTTTAAAACTGTATCTCACCTCTCCACACTCCTGTAACATTGCAGGTTATCTTCCCCACCCACAGTGTAGCTCTTACCATCCCATGTCCCCACAGCCACACTAGCCCGAATGTTGAGTATATGTGTAGCTGATCTCCACTCGTTATACTCAGAACAGAACTTTTTTACTGAACAGGATGAGCCATCCGGGCTCCATCCCCCAACTGCCAAAACAAAATGGAATACAGTGTCATTAAACATATCAGCTATCTCCTTTTTGTTGGTCAGAACCAATCCTGTGTCTATAGTGCGTGATTGATATTCTTAGAAATAAAGAAAAAATAATTAGGGTCAGCCCACATCAGAGAGTATCAAAACATAACTGACTTCTCG
>VUQS01029040.1:0-10679 GCA_015108495.1 Heterochromis multidens | reverse complement strand
GGCCATTTACGTGAAAAGGGAAAGACCATCTCTGAACCGAGGAGGGGGCCTAAGGGTACATCTGTCACCATCTTACAATGCTGTGATTGCAGCCATTCCCCAATCTCTGTGAATGGTACTCATGGCCATTGATCAATGGTCATGACAATTTGCATACCATTGATCATGAAACTGACCAAATGGCCCATTGTTAGTCAGTGGTGCTGGTTTCTGTCATTATGCAAATGTACTGTTTATAAGGTTGGGGAAGCCTGCAGTCAGCTGAGACTGAAGAAGTTACCAGTTGGTAAACGAAACGTTTCTCCCATTAAAAAAACGCCACGTCCAGATGAACAGATTCAACTTTTTGGGATTCTTTTACCTGGATTATTGAGCATGCATCAAGATATTTTCTCTTTTCTCGAAATCAGTCTCAGTATACCATTAAAGGATGTCTCAATTCCAAAAAATACATCTTGAGGCAAAAAGAGGCATTCGGGAGGAGCTATAATCAAGGATGCACAGGTGTATCCTTTGTGAGAGTGTTTTACCTTACATTTAAAAAAGAGATGAGGCACATAGCTGGAATATATAAACCCTTGTGAGAGGAAGACCACCCCAAAAAATAATCTTTTGTGTCCGTCATTTTTAGTCCTTTAAGATGATTAAACTTGGTGCTCTTCACTGTTTGTGTATGTGATTAAAATTAGGTATGATATCTTGTCACATGGCGCCATGTTGTGAATTTAATTAAAAAGTAGCTTTAAATATAAAAAATTTCATGAACACCTGAGATCATAAGATACACCTGTAGTTGGGCTATAACTAAAAAATTCTGTTAGCTGTGCCAAAAATTTAACTGACATGAAAGTTAAAGAAAGCAGGAAGTTTACTTCACTTTCTCTTGTGCTCATAATAGTATATTGTTACAGATTTTGATAACAATTAAGACAGTACATTGATCCATGGTATTTGATTAGGAAAGGACACCATGAATATTTTCACACAATTTTGTACCACAGTATTTGTGTACTGTAGAATATTCAGGATATGCGTGAGAAGTATTTGGAAGATATCTCATAAACACTGTAGTATAACTGTTAATCAAACAAATGAGTTCCAAGATATGAGAAAATTAAACTTTAAAGTCAACTATACTTTTAGGGGTAGTATTAAATTTTGTGCGATCAGCCAACAAAGTGTTTTATTTACTGTATCAAACAGTGAAAGCTCACTTGAGATGATGCCAAGAATGATGAAATATATCAGAGCTGTTTCCATTTTAAAAAGTTATATATTTCACTCTCACTTTTCCTCTGTCAATTTCATTATACGAATGTTGATTTCAATATGTGGTGTCATAAGGAAGTAAACTTGTTATTCTGAAAGGTTTAATTACCTGAACTTGTTAATAATGAACATAGCTTTCTGCCACATTTCCTTTTCCTCAATCCCTTCTTTCCATGCACAGTTAATAAGAAATTTGAAACAAACAAATCATTTGTACTAGTAAATGCCATACTCTGTGTGGTGATAAGTTTTCAGAAGTTCAGTGGAAATTTGTGTCAAATTCTGTTTAAGAAAAGTCAGATTAGGTTGTCCTTCAATTGTTGAAGCAGCTAAGTAGCTGGACAAGAACTGTAAATGTAACCAGACAGGATGATCAAAGTGAAGATATCTGATGAGTGTTACTGCCCTGGGTGTATTTCATCATGAACCAATGTGTCTAGTATGTCTGTGAACTGCTTTTGTGTGTGTGTGCTCTTTCCCTTTATCTGAGAGTCTCTCCAGGTCCCTCTTCTGACTGGTTGAGCCATTTTGGGCTGACTTTGATGTGTCAGGTGCTGATTGGTCCTTGTTGTTATCTGGCTGGTGCGTTCCCATAGTCCATTTTGCTTAGGAAGGTACCTCACCGAGAGACGTGACCCAGAAGTATCTGCATGGTGGCCATAATAAGAGCTGTTCCAATTCTCCAAATACTAAGGAAAGGAGCTTCAATACTTCGTTTATTCCTTCCTTTAGCATAGGATACACTGGACCATCCTTTATGAAAGGGGAGGAGAAAACGCTGTTCCATAATTCATTGCGACAGACCATCCGATCAATCATGAAAACATCAATATAATAATCAAAGTTGTGCAGATCATGTAAATGTTAATTGTAACTGAATTTTCCATGTCATGCTGTTGATATACCTGTTGATATATTTAGAGGTTCTAATAACAGCCTCTGAAGATTAACCTCCTAGAGTAAAAACTATTTCTTGTTGAGTTGTTGCCTTGCATGAAGAACGCAGAATGCTACATAAGCTCAGGATTATGATCTGATGATAAAAGTGTGCTTAAGGTTCTGTATAATCACTGTTATTAATTAATTATTGATTAATTTTTACTTCAGTACAGTTCAGCTGGGATAGGCTAAGTGATGGCTGGAAGGAATTTTACTGCAGTCATAGAAATCCTGAACAGGGAGGAGGAAAGGTGTCCCACTGGATCACAGCAGGTAAATATAAAGAAATAAGATGTATTTAATTTTATATGCTATGGGACAGATTTATTAAGTGAGGCAAATTATTGTGATGCCGCAGTCGCAGGGTGATGTACTAACAATGCACTATAATTTATTTACAAAGATTCAGCTAGTTCAGTTCAGTAAAAACCAACATTCGGCTGAGAGAATGCAAATTTAGTGGCTCAAAAATGCAGAGGATGGAGTGTGAGGAGAGCGCTGCAGGCCTACTAACCAAAATAATCCAGTGTAAGCTCAGGTTTCACACAAGTGCTTCTCTATGAAAACAGTGAGGCAATTCAGATAAATGAGAGGAGGCTGAAGGAAAATCAATATGCTTTAGATATAAGAAATAACTCTTGTGAGCACTGTGCAAAGGGTTCTGAGGATTAGGACTCAGGTGCAGCGCAAGATTTATCCAGAGGAGAGCTGCATTACTACAAACTTTTCCACGCTATAAACCTGAAATCTGTGTGGAACAGCTGACCTGTACGATGTGCAGAAGAACACAAAACATTATTTACCGTCAGATCAAGAACCGTCCCAGTTACTATGTTACTGCGCCACATGCGTGTATGCGCACATCGCTTTTTAGTTTTAATAGCACATTGCAACATTCAGGCCTGTGTGACATATTTTTCACAGGCTGTGACCTGTATAAAACAACAGGGTTAGAATACGTTGTGGAGAAGCAAGATGCACATTTTGTAGTCCATCCTCTGCACATTGTAGTTTCAACATGGCGGACATCCGGCGTCACATTGTTAAGGAGAGTAGTGTAAGGCTGCTCCAGTTCTCAGCGCATGGCTCTTCTCTTTTCCTAAGTCCTTAGCAATTCTCCTTCCCACCTTTCCTTGACCTTGATGACATTTTCATTGAGAAGGTATTTTTGGAACGCACCCCATGTCTCCAGAAGTTGTTCCCCTGGCAGCAACTGGCAGCAGCAGCTTCCGCAAGTCCTTTCCTCTGTCTCCAAACCTTCGTTAACTCTGCGTGTTTTCCTGAGAGAAACTTGGTTTTGTATATAGTGCTTTTGTAAATAGCTCAATCACTGTGTAAATATCACTGAAGCAGAAGGGGTGAACTGCCTATTTATTTTTGTACCGTTTTCCTTTGTGTGTGCTGAGCTCAGGAGTTTGGGATAGCACTTGTCTTTTGTTAGGGTTTTGTTTCACATAGGGTTTAGGTCACACTACCTTGGAATATAGCTGGTTTTGTTTGGTGTTTTGGCCTTGGTTCACCCTGGAGTTTATGCTTTCAGTTTTTGGTGTTGACCTCTAAACCAAGAACCTTTATTTGTGAACTGCTACTGGACTTCTGGTTTTGGGGACCAGAGTGGCGACACCCCTTTTAACCCTTATGTTGCACCCCCTTACCCCTAGACTGGGGCGTAACAATAAGCAGATGTTGAAATCCAACAGAAAATAATTTTGTTTGTCCTCAAATTACTAAATATGCATTTTGAGAATTGCAAACAATTTACTTTATGCAAATAAATTTAATGTATTTAAAAGAGCAGAATGTTAAACCAGCAATGTCACAATATCAGAAAACATAAACTCCTTTATTAAATGGAACAAAGTTGATTTCACAATGGCAGTGGCAGCTGTCTCAACCAAAATTATAACGTGCAATTTAGGATAACATAAAAAGGATAAGACTTTGGATGTTTTTAATATGAATTGAAACTTATTTACCTTGATTTCTTTAAACAGATCTGAATGCTGGTGGCGTAGTTAACAGGATTTACAAAGAGGTTATATAAAAAATAACAGTTACTTCCAATGTTCAGTATTATTTTATGTATAATATCCTCAATCAATAATAATTACTAGTGGATAATAATCAGCACGTGACAAAAACTCAAGTCCACACAAGAAGGGAGTTACAGGTTTGTGACTCCTAACATTAGTCTCTCTGGGGAAACATCTCACCCAAAGTCAACAGCTAATCAGTTATAGCACCTCATTTAGCCATTGCATTTACTGCACTTGTATATCCCGGAGGACTGTGTTGAATCAGACTCCTTGGTTGAGCAAGACAAGGAAGGCTATTAAACCTGATGCATGGACTTTTGTTGATAAAGTACCTCCCAATAACACACTGATTATTCTCCAGTACTGCTGAGTCTCCTAGACCCTAAAAATCCCAAACACTACATAAAACAACATTTAGGATGAGAGTCATTCAAGATAATGGCTCATTAGGGTGACTGTAGGTTTCATGGTTGGACTTTCATGTTTTGCACACCACAAGGTTTTATTAATGGCTATAAAAACATTAGCTTACTTTTTCTTTATAATCTCTGTGGCATTTACAGGCAAGAATCTAATGACCACCTTATATTCTCTTGATGCATGCTCAATAATCCAGGTAAAAGAATCCCAAAAAGTTGAATCTGTTCATCTGGACGTAGCGTTTTTTAGTGGGAGAAACGTTTTGTCACCAACTGGTAACTTCTTCAGTCTCAGCTGACTGCAGGCTTCCCCAGCCTTATAAACAGTACATTGCATAATGGCCGAAACCAGCACCATTGACTAACAATGGGCCATTTGGTCAAGCCTGCAGTCAGCTGAGACTGAAGAAGTTACCAGTTGGTGACGAAACGTTTCTCCCACTAAAAAACGCTACGTCCAGATGAACAGATTCAACTTTTTGGGACCACCTTATACATTTACGATATCCAGTAAAAATTAGTGTCAAATTCTGTTTAAGAGACACATTAGATTTTCCTTCTTTCATTGAAGGAGTTTGTTATGAAACTGAAGAATAACAGAAGCATGTTTTTATGTCACTAATACAATGTTTAAATCCACTAAGAACTGTAACAGCCAGTTCAAAATTTTTCTGAGATTACACCTTTGTTCATTGGTTTACTGCTTGCAGAAATCAGGAATCCAGAAGTCAGGTAACAGTTTTACCAGCAGCTGGAGCCAGATGGACACACTAAGCTGTATAATAAGGTGAGCAGGTGTTGAAGTCCAACAGCAAATAATTGTTTTTGCATTGACTACTGGAAGGACTACAGACATGTTGATAATGTGTAAAAACACCTATAAAGGATTAGGATTTTCTAAACTCTAGATATGTTCCTGAAATTAACAAGTGTCAAACTCATTGGCTGGATGCTCGAGGAAAAGTTACTGGAACACCTAAACAGGCCACTTGCTTACAATTTGTGAGAGTGAGGTACAGATTTAAACTGTGATCCCACAGAGTAATAGTCGGTCCCTCACTTCTTAGGTACTGTGAATCTATGCTATAAATAACTAAAACATTAATTGCACATTGTCGATCCTACTGAAAAAATGTAGATTTATTTATTAATTTATTATTTATCAATAATAATAATAATAATAATAATAATTTTTATTTCTTGGCACCTTTCAAAACAGTCAAGGTCACCTAAAAATAACATTTAAAAGAGACATTCAAAATCCAGCAATACTATGAATGTCAAACTTAAAAAAAAAAAAACGTGATGATTATAGTTCATATGCTGATGTGAACATGTGGGTTTTAAGCTGTGATTTAAACTGTGTCATAGAGTCTAATTGACGGAGCTGAAGTGAGTTCCAAAGATGAGGCACAATGTAGCTAAAGGATCTGGGACCCATGGTGTTAAGTCTAATACAATGGGCAGTCAGGAGAGATGCTAAGGCTGACTGTAGAGCACGGAAAAAGGTGTGAAGATGAAGGAGGTCTGAGAGATATGGGTGTGTCAATGAGAGCTTTGAAAATGAGGAACAGAATCTTGTGTTGGATGTGTACGGGAAGCCAGCGACCCTGGATGAGTATAAGTTTAATATGATTGGTGGACATGTTGCAGGTGATGTTTCTTTCTGCAGATTTGGACCATTTGGAGCAGAGTTTTTTGGCCAGGCCAGTGAAATTGGCATTACAATAATTAAATGAGAGGTGACGAAAGCATGAACTATCACTTGTGTCCTGTATTGAGAAAGAAAAGGGAGCAGTCTAGAAATGTTACATAGGTGGAAGCTGGCTGAGCATGAAACATTATTGATGTGGGCGATGAAGGAGAGTAATTTTTAAGATGACTCCAAGACTTCTGACACTGTGGGAAGTGCAGACTTGGCAGCTGTCTATAGAGACAGCAAAATGGTGTACTTTGGAAAATGAGTCCTTGAGCTCATAAAGATCACTTCACTTTAATTGCTGTTCAGTTTGAGGTGATTGATTGTCATCCAAGTGGTAATGACCTATAAGTAGGTAGTGAGGATAGAAGAGGAAGAGAGGTGTTGGATTTTATAGAAATATAAATTTGTGTGTCATTGGCATAAAAACCCTATACACTCACACTATACACTGTGTGAGTAGAGCACCGCTTTCCCCTCCTGAGTCACGTGATGGTTTGCCAACTTGTGTCTAATTTTGAAAAATTGATCTGGAACATTATCTGCTGCATTACTGTAGAAACCTCATGGGCAGTTACATTTTTAGTATAATATTATGCTAGTATGCCTGCAAAACCACAGATGAACCACACGAGGGCACAAGTTGATATACAAGCCAGTTTTATTTTACAATTAAATTAAACAATAAGAAACTACATATATGGAGCTCTCTACAGGAAAAAAATAGTAACTTCAAAATTCAAAACTTTTAACACAGGAAATATTCATTTTTTTTATGGAGACTAATAATTTATAAGATAAAACATTTTCATACATCTTATAAAAAATTATATGATATCAAACCAACAAAACTTATAGATTTCCTCCTCTTGCAGCAGGTGAAGTTTAATGTGTAATGTTTTATCTGCAGGGCAAGAAAAAGTGGACAACTGATTCAAGTAAACACTGAATTAGTTTATTAATTGTATTCCATAAGTGGTCAGTAGTTTTTGGATAATAGTAGAAAAAAAGAATAATTATGTCAAACTTTATAAGTTATTCCTTATTAATAAACAATAATAATAGATTTAAAATTTACCTTAAAAACGAAAGATAACCAGTGAGTATTTTATATTTTCTTGTCATATATGGAAATGTTCTCATACGTATTTTCTCCTTGTTCTAGGAAAACAAAAATTTGTTACAGTACATCCAGTTATCCATAAACACAACAATGTTGATCCTATAATTTCTTTGTTTTGCTATAAAAGATGTGAAAGGTGTCTTTAGCTAAAAAATACGTACCTGTATTTTGTTTCTGAGGATTTTTGTGGAATCTAAATATTAGAAATAAAGCATCATTAAAATGTGGTCATGCAGTTAAATGCAACAGAAAACTGTAACACTAATGCTATATTTGAGTTTATTAAGAAATCATAATCTGTATAATAAAAAAAATGTTTACTTTGTACGATTGACAAAAACAAACTGAAATAAAGGTTTCGCACCTTTGTGATTATTTTATGAAAGAATATAATATTAAGGGAATTTTATAACATCAGTAAGTTATGGATACTTAGCCAAACTTTTTTAAGTATTCCTGTTTGAGCAACAAAAGCAAAGAGGTCAAACATGAAATTATAATCATCCTATAAATGAAGGTTACTAAAGGTTTAGTTCCACTGAGCAATCACAGCAAAAACTTAAAGCTAAAGTCACAGTTAGAACTGCAGGAAGAATACAGACTTAGACCAGCAAAAATAAAATGTTGACAAGTGACTCTTTGCAGAACATGAACCTTTTTACTAAAATTGCAATAATTATTAATATTAAAAAAAAATAAAAATGTTTTCCTGGCTATATTTTAAAGAAATTCTCAACTTACTTTTTCTTATAAATGTAGTACCCTCCACCAACAACTGCAGCGATGATGACACAACATGCGATTACTATTCCAGCGATGCAACCAGCAGCACATCCTGATGACTGGTCTGGGAAAGTATAAATAAAGATTTACAATTTTGACACATTTGTCTCATCATCTCAAAACCATCCAATAATTTCTTTCTTTGTTTGATTTCATAATTAGACAGAGTTCAGAGGACTTTTGGTTGGTGCACTGCTATCTTTGCCTGGAGAGCACTTGTGCTTGGAAAAATGATGGATGCACGATGTGGTTTCAGCAAACATTTTGATGAAAATTTTTGTCTTGCTAAAGAGTAGTTAAGTATTATAAACAACTGTTGTATTATTATCTTAAGATAAACCTCCAATGTTTAGTTCATAGAAACATTAAAACTACAGGAAACGCACAGCCTTTAAACTATCAGTGGTATCATACTATATTCAAACCACACAATCCAAGAGTATCAGCACATGCAGCTACCTGCTACAGTCAATCCATGCACTGCTGATGATGATGTTCTCGCAGTTATATTATTCCACGCTTTACAGGTGTAGTTCCCACTGTCAGAAATTTCAGCTTCTTCTTTAATGTACTCAGAAGAATTACTGAGGATTTCTGTCCCATTAAAGAACCAGGTGAATCTGGCAGATGGTGTGGACTCAGCAGTGCAGGTCAATTTTAAGGTCCCTTTGATATTGATCTTATTTGGACCTTCGATTTGAACATTTTCTGGTCCATCTGAAAAAAAAGGGGATTTATAAAATCAATAATAAAAATAATAAATGTGTTCATTACTTTTAAATAAAAATTCTGTATTACATGGCTACATATCATATCAGTAGTGCCATTTGTAGTTCAATATTATGTATGTGTGAAGAGCTACAATAATGTACACTGAACAGTATATTACTTACAATTAACAATCATGACATATTTAGCTCCATCACTGCTGATGGGGTTGCTGATATTACAGAAATATTCTCCATTATCTTTCCTATTCACAGTGTTAAAAGTCATAACTCTGTTATTGTCAGAAAGGGTCATGTTCTCAGTCAGGGTCAGACTGGAGCCATCCTTCATCCAGTTTCTGGTAAAGACTGAGCCAAAAGCCTCACAGGTTAAGCTGACAGAGGTCCTTTCAACTGGTAGGTTTGTTGAAGATTTGACAGAAGCACCTGATAATTTCTCTGTTTGCCAACAGATAAAAGATTAAGAAAGAAAAGAACATGAGAATAAGCACAGAAGTAAGTGAGTGTAAGTGGGCCAAAATTATACACTGAAGTCAGTGATGATGAAATGAAAGAGTCCAGCTGAAAAATCAAAATAAGATTAAAAACAGCAAATAAAACCGCAGGGGAACTGTTGAGATGTGGTACAGTGCATCCAGAAAGTATTCACAGCGCTTCACTTTTGTCATGTTACAGCCTTATTCCAAAATGGATTAAATTAATTTTTCACCTCGAAATTCTACACAAAATACCCCATAATGACAAAGTGAAAAAAGTTTGCTTGAAATTCTTGCAAATTTATTTAAAAAAACAAAAACAAAAATATAACATGTACATAAGTATTCACATTCTTTGCCATGACACTAAAAATTAAGCTCAGATGCATCCTGTTTCCACTGACCATCTGTCAGATGTTTCTACAACTTGATTGGGGTCCACCTGTGGTAAATTCAGTTGATTGGACATGATTTGGAAAGGCACACACCTGTCTATATAAGGTCCCATAGTTGACAGTGCATGTCAGAGCACAAACCAAGCCATGAAGGAATTGTCTGTAGACCTCCGAGACAGGATTGTATCGAGGCACAGATCTGGGGAATTTCTGCAGCATTGAAGGTCCCAGTGAGCACATTGGCCTCCATCATCCATAAACTGAAGAAGTTTGGAATCACCAGGACCCTTACTAGAGCTGGCTACCTGGCCAATCTGAGCAATCGGGGTAGAAGGACCTTAGTCAGGGAAGTGACCAAGAACCCGATGGTAACTCTGACAGAGTTCCAGCATAACTCCGTGGAGAGAGAGGAGACTCTTCCAGAAGGACAACCATTTTTGCAGCACTCCACCAATCAGGCCTGTATGGTAGAATGGCCAGATGGAAACCACTCCTTAATAAAAAGGCACATGACAGCCCACCTGGAGTTTGCCAAAAGGCACCTGAAGGACTCTCAGACCATGAGAAACAAAATTCTCTGGTCTAAGATTCAACAAAGATTCAACTCTTTGGCCTGAATGCTAAGCGTGATGTCTGGAGGAAACCAGGCAACGCTTGTGAAGTGAAGCATGGTGGTGGCATCATCATGTATCATTGTATTATTGTAGGGTCTTTACCTTACAATATAAAGCGCCTTGAGGTGACTGTTGTTGTGGTTTGGCGCTATATAAATAAAACTGAATTGAACTGAATGCTGTGGGGATGATTTTCGG
>VUQS01029039.1:3860-21487 GCA_015108495.1 Heterochromis multidens | reverse complement strand
AGGCAGATGGCTGCCCCTCCCTGAGCCTGGTTCTGCTGGAGGTTTCATCCTGTTAAAAGGGAGTTTTTCCTTCCCACTGTCGCCAAGTGCTTGCTCACAGGGGGTTGTCTGATTGTTGGGGTTTTTCTGTAGTATTGTAGGGTCTTTACCTTACAATATAAAGCACCTTGAGGCGACCTTTGTTGTGTTTTGGCGCTATATAAATAAAATTGAATTGAATTTAGTTAAAACAGGAGATCCTTGATATGCATCCCAGCAGTGCCTTTTCAGGTATTTCTATTTATGAACACTACAGTTTGTCCCTTCTTTTGACCCTGATAGACCTCTTTGATATGTAGCATTAAATGATTTTACACAGTTGTTCTTGTGAATGAAGTGAAGGCACTGAGACCCCTTAGCTTCTTTGTACAACTCTACTACTACTACTGTGCAAATATGAATGCTGTCATTGTTGAGCAGATATTTGCTGCATAAGATCATTGTGTTTATGGCTGATTGTTTTGAGTGCTTTTTGCCTTAAAGGCAGCAAACATGTCTCAAGGTATACTTGACAAGTTTTTCAAGGTATTCAGCTTAGTTGTTCCAAGAATCTTGGAAGAACTAGCAGGAGCATGCTTCTGTGAGAGCAGTAACACCTAATGCAGGAATCTTTGTTGCTGAAGGTAGAGCTTGGGGTTTGTTCATGCTGTACTATGTTTAACTTAAAAGCACAGGTGCTTAGTTTTCTCGTGTTTTATCTTAAAGTTACCTTTTTGTGGAGTTTGTTTTTGGGTAGAGAATTTTAAAATATCTGCCCCGTGTGAGGCTCGAACTCACGACCTTCAGATTATGAGACTGACGCGCTGCCTACTGCGCCAACGAGGCCTGTACAGGATGTGCTGTGTGTCCCCTCCTGACAACAGACACTAAGCACACTTGTATTCAGGACTCTTTGGGGGAGGGTGTGTGTCGTATTTCAGCTGACAAGCATGGGGCAGGGTTAAACACTAAACACAGGCTCTAGCCTCTTGCAGCAGATCAGTGATAAATGGCAGTGCTGCAGGTTTCTACAGTCTCTGATTTAAAAGAAACTTGTTAAGCAGCCTCTGTTTGGAAACCAGACTGAATATAGCAGCTTTAACACAGAAATGATGCCTGGGGAAAGGTTTGACAAGAAGCACTACCCTATTTGTTTGGGCTGTAATTATCATAGAGGGCATTGGTAGTAATTATGCTGTCTACGCTTACAGTGTTGTCTTCTCCTGTGTCTTCCACCATTTCTCTTTCCTGGTGGTACTTAATTGTAGCTGTTAACAGTCTGTTGTCTGGATTGGATTTAAGAGAGCACTGGTTTGATGACTTGAAGTTAAAATATATTGTACAATAATAAAAAGCATGATTCTAATTATTCCAGAAATGTCAACATGGGATACATACTGGGACTGAATATACTTTGCACTGCTTTAACTGATGATACAAAGGCAAAGGCCTCGAGCCATTGCATTTTGAAAGCCAGAGGATAATGGTGCTCATTTCTCAGAGCCATGTTAAATTAACATCAAGCTACAGCAATACTGTTCTGAAGGTATTTTGAGTAGGGGTAAGCACCAGCTTGTAATGCCTATAATGGAGTTAGTAAATGTCTTCTTGTAGATACAGATCATTTCTGGTAACTGATAGTAGTTTATATTTAGTCATGTTTTTATGTCCCCCCAGTCTATAACTGGGTCTCATATTTCTGCCAATCTACTATTTATTGTTTCACACAAAGAATAATTTTTGCAAAAGTCCTTGTCCAACAAGACCTGAACAAGTTAGCCGGTGATCAAGTGTGCTTCCACATGGGCCACAGAGCTCTAGAGATCTTCATGTGAATGAACTGAAGGTTAACGCTAATGATTAGGTTGTTTTTAACACCTTAACACAATACCCTAATTTGCATGTGAGAACAAACTCCCATCCACACGAGTGGATTTTACAAGGAATCTCCATGCACACTGAAAAGCTAAAACAGGAGGAAAATCTCTTCAGTTTTGTTACCTTCCCCTCAGGTGAAAAATTGAAGTTAGTTATTTATTTGGGCTAACACAAGGCTTAACAAGGAAAATGGAATTTATGTGATCATCATTTTAGTCATGACCTTTGAAATAGCTAAAAATGTATGTTCGTAGTACTGATCCATGGCCTTGTTTTGTTTTGAAACCTTGAATGAAACCTTTCCTGACTCTATTGCTTCTAGTATGGCCAGTAAGCCTGGGAAAGACCTACTAGCCTACATTTATAATTAAAAAAAAAGACAGAAAGGATGCAAACTATGTAATTTAACAGACTCAGTATTACAACTGTCATTAAGGCATCAGAGAATCTGATTATAATCGATTATAATTAATTGAATTAATGTTTAAAAGACAAGTTTTGGCTTTTATTTTTTCAATTACAGTCTCAGTGGTATTTAAGGGTGTGAGAGCAAGTAAAGAATAAATATAAAATCAGAATGGTTTAGACTATGTGAAAATTTAATACAAGGTCAGCAAGTAGAAATAGGTCATCTGTTTTAGGATCATATATTAATACTTATAGAACAGGAAAAAATCAAGGAATAAATAATCAACATTTATTACTGGTGTTCAACAGGGAAAGACAAAGACTTTAGATGCTATTAACAAATTTTAGACACTCCTACTACCCACACACAGAGGTCTGAGGGGACTTCTGGGAATGGGGGGTGCTATTTTTCAGAGAACTGATTGGTCAGTAGTTGGTGTTTTCATATCTATTGATCTCTAATTTTGAGCATAACCTGCATGTTATGCACCCCTTTGGATATTTTGGGAATAAAACCTTTTTGTTGCCTTTTTGGCTGCCTAATGTAAAATTACATTCATGTAGAATATCTAAATTAGCTTGCTTTCTTGCAATTAATACAATAGTATTAATACTACTTTTGTATTATGTGAAACTATTTTGAAGTTTGACAACAGTAGAAGATGTAGTGTCAGAAAGCTTCAGCTTTGTTGTCATTATAATTATGCAATTAAAAAATATGTGGACTGGCCTCTCTGTCATGGTAAAACATGCATGACCTTTCAGTATACTATATGTAAAGTATGATTACAGTACAGGACAGTCTACTGTATGTGTCTTCACTGTTTTGGCAGTGCTTATTTGCATTTACTGACCAAGTGTGAATGTTACACAGCCTTTGAAAAAAACTATTTTAACATGGCTCAGACATGGTGGCTTCACTACAAAAAGCTCAATATTTGGTGTTTTTTAGTTATTAAACTCTGTTGTGTTTTTGTGAATTTTTCTCTTTTCTAGCAAGCAGTTGTGGTGCTGTGGCTTAGTTGGTTAAAGTGCCTGTCTTGTAAACAGGAGATCCTGGGTTCAAATCCCAGCAGTGCCTTTTCTTTTTTTTTTTTCTCCCCTTATCTAATATAGAGCTGTTGTACTGTAGTAACTGTTTTTTAACAGCTTCACAAACAGGTGGCACATCCACAACAACCCCCTTGCAAGTTTCTAAGAAAGAAAGAAATCACAGCAAAAGATGTGATGAGATGTCTGAAAATCATTTAATAGTGGTAGTGAGTTAGTTAGCTGAACACACATCTAGTGAACTGTACATTTAACTTGAGAATGTATGTTAAGGAAGTATAGTCAGATTTATTTAAAAATATGCAGGTAAAATTTTTGTGCACTAGCCATCTCTACTATACATGCTGCTTTGTTCATTCAGATTCACGGCCACAATATTTATCTGTTTATGTAATCACATATGAAATGTTATGTTTTTCATTCTGCACATTCTTGGGCTGTGATAAGAGCTTTCACTATCTTTTCACTGCCAGGATGTTGTCGAGTCACATTGACAGGGCAAGGGGAAAGGTCATAGGAGTTTGTGCTTTTTGTGGTCCATAAATTCAGGAAATATTTTTAGAAAGAACTGTTGAGAAATAAAGCGAGAGTGGTAATTCCATCCTTGCATAATGTTGTGGTCACCAAGCTCTCCCCTGATATACTCAGTGTGATTACAGCATTTGTGCTTTTTCATTATAATGAACACACAGTACACAAACTGTCACTAAAAATAAAGATCAGATCTATATTTCTTTTACCTCATATGTAACAACGCAATGGTGCTTTTGATGATGACATATGTGTTATCTGAAGTATTCATGTGTTCTTAGCTGGTATCCGTTGTGATGTATACATGAATCTATGTGTAATTTCTTTTACCCTCTGTACGCTTCAGCGGATATCTTTTTTTCTTTTTGCAGGAGCTACAGTCTGAAGAAAGGACAACTGGAGCGGGACTATGCACAGGTAAGTCTGGCTGGACTGTTGTTGAACACAAGGTGCAATGAAAATGTTATGGGAACGCACACATAAAAAACTAAAACCATATATGGTTACGAGATCTCCACTTCAGTGTCATCTTCTCATGCACCTCTGGATCAATTTCAGTGTGGCTCCTTTACACAGTCCTTTTCATCAGATCAACAAGTAATTAATATCAAACTGCTATGATATTCTAACAAGCATGTCCTTAGTTCTCATTCACACAGGGCTAGAGACTGGTTGGCAACCCCCTGGCAAACTCCAGTTGCTAGGAAAAAATGTGCATTACCTGACTGGTTGTTGAGTGGTTGCTGGAGGTTGCTGGCTGTTGCTGGGTGAAATTGATACACCAAAAGCCTCCTTGTGATTTCTTTGGTTGCTAGCAGATTGCTGCGGTCACTCGTAGTTTGCATGGAAGATTGAAACTTCTTCAACCAGTGGTTGCCAGATGGTCCTGACCAGTTTCTAGGTCTGTGTAACTGGATCCTTAACTATTCAGAATTAGTTAATGTCTATGCTGGTAGCATTAGGGGTCATTGGGCCCTTGAGCACTGAACTTCTAACATATCTGCAGTCAGACTTAAAGGTTTCAAATAGATGCTGTTTCTTTAGTTTTCACTTTTCTGTCCTGACAAACCTCCTGTACCTCTTCACAGCTGTTCACAGCTACTAGTGTGAGATCTCACAGTGGCCAGTAGCTCAGTTGGCTTAAAGGTCCTGTCTTATTGACGGGTTCTTATTCCCTTATGATAATAGTAACTTTATTTGTATAGCGCTTTTAAAAGCACATAGTTACATAGTGTTTTATAGTTTAGTTAAAACATACATTAAAGAAGTGTTTATAATTTATAAAAAATTTATTAAAATTAGTTTTCTGCAGAAGTTTAAAACAGACCACTGATTCAGCCAACCTGATGGGCTGAGGAAGACTGTTCCAAAGTTTAGGTGCTACAAAAGCCTCTGGATTTAAAATAAGAGCATGGAGCAGTCTCCAGAGATCAGCGAGGCTGACTGCTGGAATAAGATCTCAGCATGTCTGCCGCATGTGCAGGAGCTTGGCACTGTGGGGCTTTATATATAACTAATAACATTTTAAAATGAATTTGGAGTTTCACTGGATGACAGTAAGAGCAAGATGCTTCTTAGATGAAAGAAACAAGATGTGGACAAAAATAATAGCAAGATTCTTAGCATATGATTTGATATTGCTGGTGAGGGGGCCAAAGCAAAGACGAGTCTTCGTAGATAAGCTGTCAGGACCGACGCAAGAGCCTCAGTTTTACTAGGATAGAGATGGAGGAACTGTAAAGATATCCAATCAGTAATAGCAGTGAGACATTCATTGAGGTGGGAGAGGCTGTTGAAGTTGTTAGGCTTAATAGAAAAGGACAGTTGCATATCTCCAGCCCAGCAATGGTAACCAATGCCCTTTAAGCTGTTAAGATGATTCAGGGATAACATAGTATATAATAAAAACAGAATTGGTCCAAGGATTGAGCCTTGAGGGATCTCACAGAATAGAGGAGCAGATAAAGACATTTAGTTACTATCATGGATTCTGAAATATCTGTCAGACAGGTGTGATGAAAACCATTTGCGATGCCAACCCATTTCAATAATCTGTCAACTAGAAAGGCATGATGAGTGGTGTCAAAGGCTCCAGATAAGTCAGGCAGAACTAAAATAGTCCCATTTATCTGAGCACACAAGAATGTCATTATTAATTTTGAATACTGCAGTTTCAGTGCTGTGAGTCAAATGCTGTCCCTCGACCAGCTGACGGAGCGGATGAGCGACAGCTTTCTCAAGAATTATTGAAACCAAGAGAGCTTACTTAGATCTTTCATCTTGTTCTCACTACAGTTGCACCTTGATTTGATCTCTTTGCTAATAAAAGTACTGTGCTGTTTATGTTGAAGTCTTACATGGGTAATTTAATGTTCATCCAGCACTGTATCTCCAATAAAGCGAGATAGTAAAATGTAACTTGAGAAATTATTTTGATAATTGTAATTTAGCCTTGAATTTAATAAATAAATTACTATGCAAAAATACCACAACTTATAGTAGTGAAAAGTAAGTAAATTTACAGAATGTATCCAGTCTGTGCCAATGAAAACAGTACATTTATCCTTAGTAGATTTCCCAGTAACAAAAAAAGATTTTAAAAGATCTGAAAGGAAGTGCATACTGTATTGGCAGCCTGCTTAAGTCAAGCGCTTTCCAAAGTGAGGCTTTCAGATTTCTTTTTGATTCATTCTTCAGATGATTAAAAACTCACACATGTGCTGCAGGCCACATTTGGTTTCACTTCCCTTGTTCCTGTGTAGTTATTGGCAAATGTTTCCATGTTTATTTTTCCCTATTTCTTTTGTATATTCTTTCTCTTATGTTTCCAGTTTGATAAAATGCTGCAGTTCTAACTCTTATAAGAAAGAAAAAGGTTGTTGTATGTAATTAAGCACCGTATCCACTCAGTAACATACAAGATCTACACTTGCTTGCAGTGAATTCACCGATCACTTGTCTGCATGGTTCTCAAATGGGTGCAGTCACCCATTAGAGGGATTTGTACTACAGAACTGACAGTTTAAAGACCCCCTAAAGTCCAATCTGATGGTGATTTGCTTTCTCACTTGCACCTCTGTTCATGAAAATGGCTTCAATTGCCTTCTTTAATAGGTTGGCTTTCAATATCAGAACTTCTTTTTCCAAACCAAGACATGCCCGATCTTTTAGATTATACACAAATCTCTTTTCAAAGCTCTTTTTCTTACTGAAGCCACTTTGACTAAAGTACTCATTCAGTAACACTTGATGAATAGTTTGATAATAATAGACAAATTGAAAAGAAACCTGGCACACTTTGAAGTGCTATTTAAAGGTACTATTAGGTAAGGCATGAGACTGATTCTCATTGTGAAGGGAGAGACATTTCAAGCAAAAGCACCATTCAGATTCACTGGGAATCATTCTTTGATGATCCCACCCTCCCACAACCACTCTCAAATAATAGTGTATAGGTGCATTGGATCTCATTTTCATTCTCTTTTTGGGGGGAGTTCCACACAGAACTTTTGTACAACTGTAGTAGTTTTTGGCTTAGCATGTTTCTCCTGTTCTCCTCCCTCAGTAGCATCTTATATCACCACACAACACATTTTACCAGCACCTGGTAATTAGAGAGGCTTTCTTCTTCTATTTTTGTAGTTTAATTGTGGCTCGCAAACAGCTGATAGGTGCATTACCTCAACTTCTGGCAGTACTAGTAATGCTAAAACACTTCAGAGCTCCTTTTTTTCACACCACTCATTTTAAACGTGGCCGAGCTGCTTACACACCATGAAATTATTTTCATCCACAAGACAGCCACTTTGTAGTGTGCTGCTGATTTGTTGGGACACACGAAAAATCAAAATACATTTCCCAGTAAAAGGCTGAGTCAGCATAGTTGTGATACTGAGTGTTAGTTAAGTTGTGTCTAAGAAGAAGCCAAGCAGCGCTTGCATCCAAGACTGTGAGACTGTCTGATTTCCATTGTATTTGATGTTACTCTGCATAAGCTCCCATGACATTTACACACACACACACATCCATACAGTCACTGATAAATTTTCTCAGCTAAAAGAAAAAAAAAATCTCCTGGAGCTTATTAAAAAACATTCTAATACATAACCCATCCTGCTCTTAAGCACATATTAACACATAGATATGCCTTCTCGCAGCTGTCCATGCAACTAACCCATGTTTTGAAGCTCCAGTATCCTCACCATAGTGTAGAGGATGGGAGGAGAGAGGAGGAAAAGGGGAAAGTGCTTGTTTGTGTGTGTTAGAGGATGAGTGTCTTTATTTGCATGCGGTTTGAATGATTAAGTGAGCGTTTCCTGTGGTCAACCCCCCTGCTTTCAGACGCTCATTATATCCCTCCCTCTATCTAGCTTTCCCTGTCTCTCACTATTCTCCCTCAGCGCTGTCTTTTTCACCTTAGAAATAGAGGTTGCCTAGCAACAACCCCCTTACTTAGTAGGACAATAGATTCCCTCCTAATTGTAGGTGTGTGTTTGTGGAGGAATGTCTGAGTGTAGTATTTTTTTTTCTTTATAAATGCATGATGAATGGCAAATTTTGTTTCAAGACCCAATAAGCAAACAAAATCTTTTCTCCCCTTTTCTCCTCTCACAATAGGATTTTACTACGCACCTAAGGCTTGGCTCTTGTTTCTCTCTCTGCTAGACACTCAGGTAGCCGACCCCTGGTGGTGAATCAGGAAAATCAAACCAATCAGCGTTCAGTGAGGCAGGAGAGTAATGGACATGCGTCTTTAACAGAATAGCTAAAGAAAAAACAAAGACCAGAGGGGGGATGTAGGAGGACAACAGAGCGAGAAAGAAAGTCAAGATGCTGTCGTTTAACCTTTGTCCTTTCACTGTGTCAAACCAGACATCTGCCCGCCCCCTGTGTATTAGTCAGCCACAACAATTACCAGCTGTCAATCAAAAGCTCCATGTTTTCTATGCGTGTGGGTTTGCATGTGAGGGTTAGCTGTTTGTCCCTTATTCCCCTCCCACGATCAGCATTACTGGAATAGTTTTAGGCTGGGGTCATACTTCACTGTACTGCCCAAAAAGGCATGCCTGCTGCGCTGCTCTGTGTCTGCTATGCTGCACTGTTACTTGTGCTAAATCAGCATTAATGTTATTGGTTATTGCTGATTTATGTTATGTTCTCTAGCAGAAAATATTTTTTAAAAAGCATACATGAATTCTTAGGTTCAGTGTAAACATCAAATCTGAACATTGTAAACACACTCAAAACAGAGTTCTTTGCAACTTATTTTCCACCTTTTTTCTTTTTCCTTCTTCACCCCTTTTTCTCTCTATAGTCCTCTCACCCTTTATTCATACTGTATGTAACAGGATCTCATGCTCACATCCATTATACTGTACTGTCTTGTTAATCGTGCATTTATCTCTAATGTGTCTGATATTAGATATTGTTATAATATTTAATTTGCATTGATTTCAAGGTTAATAGAAGTCTGAGGGAAAAACGAGAGACTACGATCCAGAAAGTGACAGCTTCTCTTTTATCTCCCTCTTCTCTCACATACTCACATCGTCCTGTATGTTGCTTCTCTTCAATTTACCCTCCACTCACTGATCCCTTACTTTACTGTAGCTTATTCTGCAGATGTGGATGTCAGAGGCACCCTAATCCTGCACACACATAAACAAGAAGCAGAGAGCTTCAGGGGCAGATAAGTGAAGACTGGATGAGACGAGAGAGGAAATTAAGTATATTGATCTTGGAGGTAGTTGAGAAAGTGAGGGCGGGCTGAAAAGGCAGACATGCAAAGGCAGGCAGAAATCAGATAGAGAGAGAGCGAGAGAGAGCAGCTAGAAAATGAGCAGAAGTGAGTGAGATGCAGACAGAGGAGAAAATAAGTGAGTGGAACAGAGAGTAAACACAAGGCAGAAGTATCAAGGTGATTGTTTGAAGAGTTGTTTAGTAGGGTCTGCAGCTGTAATAAATTAAACAAAGAAATTGTGAAGGGATGAGTGAGGCATAGAATCTGGTAGTCACTTATAAATTATAACTTTAACATCTGCTCTTACTGTGTGACTTCACTTCGTCTTTACGCAGTTGCTCAAGTGTAATCATGAGTTATTTCTGACAGTTAAAAGCCCCCTGGATAAATTTTGGGTGTGACTGTAAATATTTCAGATAAAGTACAGTCATCATTTAGGCCAGTGACTAACAGTTATGTCATCACACTTTGTCCTGTAATCAGTGCCTCTGCATGGACTTAGAAAAGAAAAGAATGTAACGATAGCTTCTTTCACACAGGAACTCCGGACAGTGTTGGGAGGGAGGGTGTGGTGGTTGGGGAGGGATTCACGCTATTATGAATCAGCTAAATCTGTCAGTGTGCCTGCTACCTGCTAGCATTATTATTAGATAAACATAAAAAAAAGCTAGTCTTTGACGCTTGTATTTGCAGCATATGAAATCATTTTAACCTTGTAATTTTATACTGCAATGATAACAGCAGACTCAGAGTTCATATTCATCTGATTTCCAGATACTTTTCACTAAATAAAACTTTAACAACCGGTGATTCACCACAAGAGCTATTGAGTGATAAAGATAATGGGCTTGAGGAAAACAAATCCAGTTATCATCATGGTATCATTTTTCTCTAGAGATGAGAGAGGAGGGCTGCGGGGGAAGCTGTAGCTGGATGTGCGTTCTTTAATAAATTGATTACTAGACCAAACATATTGAAATGTGCTAATTCTTATATGTTTACATTCTAAGCCTCAAGTGTTAAGCACAAAAGTTGGTGGAACATCCTAATGCAGGCAGGTTAGATTGCCGTTCTTCTGCCGTAATATTTTAGTAATAATTAGTATAATATTGGTAGCTGTGATATACAAACTGCTGCAAAGTTTACACTCAACTTTTTAGCCATCAGTTTGAATAAAATGCAGCCACATTAGGTTGGCGCCGACTCAGGGTACTAGTTCAGTAAATCTAAGCATTACCCAGCACCCGCCATTATGCTGGGCAAGTCCACAGCTGTAAAAACGCGGGGGTGTTCTCAAAACACTCCTCATAAAAAATAATTCATCAGTCCTGCAAGGCTGTTGATGTAGTGCCGGTCTTCTTGTCACAGTAACACAGACCTGAGACAGTTGGCTCTGATGAGAGCATATCGAGCAAATAATCGACCAGCCGACCCTCACAATACAGCCTGTGTAGTAGTCCTCTGTAGCACACAGCAGGTGATGCGTCAGCTGCATTCTTGCTACAGGAAAAGCTCTGTTTGGTTTAGGTGAGGGTGCTGGATGAGTAGAGCTTTCAGGAGGCATATTACAGGGGGACCTCTCCCTAGCTGTGGCTATTATCTGCTCTTTTCTCACACTGGCACAAATCGCCGCAGCCGGACATCACTCGGACATTGTTCAAGGGAGCTGGGTGGTTAACTACAGTTTAATGCCCAGTTGTGTAAGACATTTACTTTCTCACATGCCCCTTCATAGGGTAATGCCTAGAAAAGTTGTGTGAAAACTCACATATTTATAATAATAAGTGTAATTACTGGATGTTTAGCAAAGCTTACTAGCTCATATACTTAAAATACACAAAACGGAGCCCATCTCCCTCTTACTTCTTATTTTTCCTTTGTTTCTCAACCCTTCTCTTACTCATTCTCTGACACACGCACACACACACACACACACACACACACGCACACACACACACACACACACACACACACACACGCACACACACACACACACACACACACACACACACAGGATATCCTCCTTTCTGGGTACCCTGTTTGCCACTCTGATCACAAAAACAGGATGCATGTGTGTATATATGTGTACTAAAATGAGCAGTCCCACCTCACCAAGACCACACAGGGAGGGCAGAGGAGTTGCTATGGCAACATGCTGTTCAGGTGGTTGTCAGGTGATGACAGCAGAGAAAGGAGGATGGAGGGATGAGATGTCCTATAGAAAATGAATAGAAGGAAGCTGGAGAGAGAGAGAGAGAAAGAGAGAATGTAGGATGAGAAAAAAATGGAAAGGAAAGAAGCATACTGCATGAAAAATAGAGAGGAGGGGGAAAAGGGAGACTGTAGCAAGAGCAATTGGAATAAAATGGAAAAGAGGAGTCAGGAATAACTGAAGAGCATCCTTCTAATATAATAAGCCAAGAGCACCTTAGGGAAGCTTTCACATATCAGTCAGTCAGTGTCCTTCTCACCATTCAGTCATTGCTCTTACTCTGATAACAGGCCTGTCACTGTAGGCCGATCTAAGAGGCTTTAAGTTGTGTGCTGGCATTAAAAAAAGGTTTGGAGCAAGGACATGCAGGTGGTTGATCTCTTGTCTAATAGTAAAGCGACCACTTCTGCTTCTTTATGTTCTGGCTTGCTTCTGAAGGCACTCTCACCTATAAATAAAGGGTAAGTTCACATTTGTTTAAGTGTGCATTTGCCCACAGGTGCACTGAAATGCTGGCAGTTTTCTCAGGTTCATATTGAATGTGAGAATGTCCTTACCTAAGAGATGGGGGGTCTAAATACTCTCCTCGTTCTGAGGACAACTACAGCTCAAAATGTAGCTTGATAGCTTTGAAATTTAGTCTTTCATGGCGTAACATCTTCTATCTCCTAGTTGTTACATTGCAGTGTAAAAAATCTCTTCACAGCCACTAGGAACAGACCAGTCAAGCCAGAAATCGGGAGCGTTTATAGTTGTTATGAATGCTCATATGGAAAAGAAATACAAAAACCCCCCCAAAAAATAAGTATTTAGAATCCCA
Organism: Heterochromis multidens; assembly: GCA_015108495.1. Taxonomy (NCBI): domain Eukaryota; kingdom Metazoa; phylum Chordata; class Actinopteri; order Cichliformes; family Cichlidae; genus Heterochromis; species Heterochromis multidens. The sequence goes on along the minus strand of VUQS01029039.1, from coordinate 8,830 downwards.
TTTGATAGTGAAACATTTTTCTCTGTTGCTTTTCCATAAGGGTGGCCTCAATGTGGAGTGGGTTTAAGAGCCAGCCACAGTAGCAGAGAGATGTGATATGGTAACAAGAGATGTGTAGTTGTAACAAGAATGAAAGAAGATCCCTGATGAGAGGTTCAAACCCAGCCTCTCTTCACCGCACTGGACAGCTGGCTAATTATCATGTGAAGTGGGTGTGAATATTATTTCTGTTGGTTTTGGAAAGCTCCAGAGGTGAGACACAGTGTCTAATCCTGCTGTCTGAGAAGTTTAGACATTAGAGAGATTTCTTTAAGGCTTTAGGCACACAGGCCTAGAGACCAATCGGTGACCACCTGGTAACCACCAGTCGCTAGGGAAAAATGAATATTACCGGACCAGCTGCGAAATCAGTTGATAAAGCCCTAATCATGCAGGCCTAGAGACTGGTCAGTGACTTCCTGGTAACCAACTAGGGAAAAGTGTGAATTCTGCAACCAGTTTGGGAGTGGTTTCTGGAGATTGCTGGCAGTCACTTTGGTGAAATTTGTTGCAAAGAGGTATACGTTACTGCACCGAAAACCTCCTTTAAATTGCTTTGGCTGCTAGCAGATTGCCATGTTTGCCCATAGTTTACATTGAAGATGCTGATTTATCTGCAAACGCTTTCAAACTACTCGCCAAGTGGTAGTGAAACTGTGAAAAGTGCAACACAAACCGGAAATGGATACTGTTCAAAGTCTGACATCTCCTTCAAAGTAAAAGTTGCAGTGGTCGCAGTGTTCAGGTACACCTTTACTTTAAAGGTGAATGTTCTCCTTTTCCAGTTTGCATCTCACTTTTTCAAGTTTCACTGCAGCTCAGAGAGTAAATGGCAAGTGTTTGCAGACAAGGAAGACGCCGACTTCATGTTGGTTTCCTTCTCATGTTTTGTCCTTCCCTTCACATTTTTAAGCTGACACTCAGAGATTTTCATCACTGCCATCCAGACCCACTCCAGCCTCTTTGTAAGAGTGAGAAAAAGTGTGTGTGTGCAAATTTACATCATCTCATGTAGTGTAGGGATGCACTGATGTTTATGGCTGTTTAAATGAACAGTTTGGCCAGTTGCTGATGCCAATAATGATTCTCATTTGTTTATTTTGTTTTTGTTGTTTCTTTATTCTCCTATTTTTTGCCAGGTAAACTAAGACATCTTCAGGTTTGCATTGCTTCATCTCACTGTCTTTGAACATTTAGCCAGCACTAAATTACATCGAGACAACAGATGAACCTCGGCCACCGCCTGTGGTGAATGTCATCCTGTTTCCAGATAGCCCGATATAATCTCTGTGCACAATAAAAGCACAAATAGATGCTTAGAGAGTTCACAAAAAAAAATTTAACCTGGACTCTCTTTATTAATATCACTACTCAGTGCACTTCATTTAAAATACTACAAAATGTGCTTAATTCACTCCAGTTGAGACATTTTAGAGATAATGCAGTTTTTTCTTTGTTTTCATAAAAAAGACTGACTCTCCCTTTCTTTAGGAGGTTTTAGACAGTGGATGCCAGGGGTCACTAGGCCACAGTCTCCCCCAGGACACAAGCTTGTGTGTCAGCTGGAGGGAAACAAATATCTGGTCCAGGGAACTAGAGAAAGAACTGTTCTTTGATGGCCTCAGTTACCATCTGTGAAAGGTAAAAAAAAAAAAAGAGCAAGATGAGAGAGAGAGATAGACGGTAATTCAGTAAAGTATGTTATAATGGGAGAGGCAAAAGTGAAAGACAGTTCAATAGCTTGATATTAGAAGGAGGGAGAGTGGAGAAAGGATGAGGATATGTGTAAATGTGATTGGGTTTAAGGGGATGGGGGAAGAATAGTTAGATTTAAAAACAGGCCTCTGAGAATCATAACGTAAGAGATGTAGGGTGAAGAATGGAGAGAAAGGGGAGTGTTGATGATTGGGAAAACAAGGAGGAGATTTGTTAACAAGAATGATATCAGATTTACATGCAGATCTGGAAGCGTTGATAAAAAAGATAAAGGGAAGAGGAGCGGAGTATTTGTCTTGAAACTCCATCTGTCCTGATTGGGTTTTAGTAGTTGTTCTAATGTGTTAACAGTTTTTTTATTAAGGCTACCCATCCCTACATACATAAACACAGGGACACAAGGGCAGCGTGTCTGTGAGTCATTGCTACTGACACAGTGACCCAGTCTTGAAGATGTAGGTTACCCTTTCTTGCAGCCCTTGGCTTTCTGCTCGTACACTCTGAAACTGACTGGGGATTCACTGACAGAAAGCCGTTCTGTTGTTTTGTGTACTGATACCCAAAATAAACTGTGAAATATCCACTGTATAGAAATTAAAACCACTCCCATCTCCACCATATGTTCCTTTTGATAGCAGTAAACACATTTTCTGTCAAGTTACATATTTGAATGTGTTTTATGCCCTATGAATTCCAAACATTAGACACCATTTCTGTCATCTGAATCACTATTATTTGGACTGGGTGCAAATGAGCTGACTCGGAGTAGTTCACAAACTTGCTTCAATTGTAATTCACATTTATTTTATTCTAACACAAGTCTGCATGTTTCCGATAACATCAAAAGCATCTTCTCCTGGGATTTGGCAGGGATTCATTATTTAGAAAATAGGAGCTAGCTGGCCCTTAATTATTCCCAGCACCTCATTTTGTACTCTTGTGCTTTCAGGCTCTGCAAAAGTTAGCGAGTCAGTACCTAAAGAGAGACTGGCCTGGAATCAACCCTGATGACCAGAGAACAGACTATAGGTGGGTTTGTGTTTGTGTGTGTGCATATGACACAGAAAAATGCACTTATTATATAAAGTAAAGATCTAATAGCTGGTTTTGGTTACCGCTTTTGTCTTCTTGCATCAACTACAAATTGCTTTCACATTCAGCTGCAGTACTCAAATGAAAGCTGAATTTATGCCCTGTTGGATTTGTTCAATATTCTAGAAAAAAAATGACATGGTCTACAGCACAGTTATGAGTCATTATTTACTGTAACAGAGGCACTGAAATAGAAGACTTCAAGTTGGATCCAACTTAGTGTGGCAAACAGAAATAATGCACACCGACACAAATCTTCTACCCTTGTGGGTCCCTGCTCATACAGTTTTTAAAGCCCACGGTAGTGAAAGGAATTTTAAAAAAAATATAGCCAATATATAGGAAAAATTATTTAAATAAGTAAGGCAGCTGCAGAAACTTTCTAGTGTTTGTGTGCTTTTTCTCTCACACTAGGAATGTGTATGCAGTGTGGAGGTCCTACTTAGAAGGTACAGTCCAGGTGAGCCAGTCCAGGCTCAATGTATGTGACAATTACAAGAGTCAAATATCAGAGCCCGCTAAGACTGTTAGACTCTACAAGGAGCAGCAGCTTAAAAAGGTGAGTTGGTCATATTTTCCTGAAGCAATATTAGTTCTCTATCTCTGCTGCATCTTTCCAATGTGCTCACACAGAGTTAACTTGATTCATGTCGGTATGCTTGTTCTTCAAACACTTGCCTGTTTTCTTTTTCCCTTTTCATAGACCATAGATCAGTTGAGCGGCATTCAAGCAGAGCTGCAGGAGTCAGTGAAGGAGCTGGCCAAAGCTAAGAAAAAATACTACGACTGTGAGCAGGTTGCCCACGCTATACGAGAGAAGGCCGACATAGAGGCTAAGTAAGTCTGCCACACTGTGCAACACTGTGCATGTCTGTGTGTAGGGATGTAGTTGCCAAAAACAAAAACCTACAAAAACTTCTTTAGCGAGGAGATCTGGTGGCTCTGTTATGCTGTGGAGGGCATATATATTTACCTGGCATGAGTTGGGTCCACTTGGAAATCAATGCAAAGTTGTTCTAATTTGATTTTTGATGAATATGAAAGTGATTGAAATCATGCTATCTGGGTGAAATCAATTGCAAAGAGGATGCTGTGCCCAAAACCTCATTGTTATTGCTTTGATTGTTAGTAGATTGCCTGTAGTTTGCATGGAAGACACCAACTTGTCTTAAAACACAAACTACTTAAAAAGTGTGACACAAACCAGAAATGGAGACATTTTGCCTTCACAGTACAAGTTGTGCATTACTGCTGTGACCAACATGTTTCAACCAACTATTACTTTGATGGCAAACATTCTCCGTTTGTAGTTTGTGTGGCACTTTTCAGTTTCACTACCACTTTGCAGAACTGCTAGCAGCCAAAGATGTCACAAGATTTCCCGTGTGGCACTGTATACCTCTTTGCAACCAATTTCATCTAGTTACTGGCAGCAACCTCCAAAAACCACTCACCCACTGGTCAGGGAATATGCATTTTTTTCTTAGCAACCTGTGGCTGCCAGTGGGTCACTGACTGGTGTCTACGCCTGTGTGACTGATGCCCAAGAGAGCGCTTTACACGACCGTCATCAAAACACCAAATGAGGGAATATCATTTGAGAAGAATCTTCCTCAAGAGACTTGCACCAATATCAAGTCACATTCAAGGTCTTCTTGTGGTACATCCTGTCTCAACACCTTACTTAGAAACTTTGTGTTGGATATTTCTTTAATTTGCCACACTTCTATGTAAATATAAAAATGCTATGACTAGACAGATGGTCTCCTTTGTGAGGAAGAATGCAATCAAGAGAGTGAAGCTGGTTAACCTCATGAAGAGAATGTGGGCGCGTCAGTGTGTGTTTTTGTTCGGAGACAGATAAAGAAAGGGAAAAACATTGTCATCGAGGATGAAAGAAGCAATCAATCACAAATATACACAGGTGTTTAAGAGAGAGTCGGGCAAAAATATAAAAAATAAAAAATTACAAATGAAAAGACACAGAAAAAACCCAAAGGTGAAACAGTAAAGAATAGTTTGGTTAACATTGCTATTTTTTATTTTGATCAATCAGCTTACCACATCTGAATTATATTTGTGTATTTATTACTTTTTTTTTTTTTTTAATTTTTTTTTTTGCA
>VUQS01029038.1:0-14232 GCA_015108495.1 Heterochromis multidens | reverse complement strand
TCTCTGGAACCAACTCCACGTACATTCATGTGACAAACCTCAGTGTGGTCATGTTTGAACTAACTGGTGTAGTGTTGGATGTTCACTAAAGCTGTGTGTGTGTGTGTATCTGTGTGTGTGTGTGTCTGTGCTGTATGTTGGTGTGTGTGTGTGTATCTGTGTGTGTGTGTGTGTGTGTGTGTGTGTGTGTGTGTGTGTGTGTGTGTGTGTGTGTGTGTGTGTGTGTGTCTGTGTGTGTGTGTGTGCGTGTGTGTGTGTGTGTGTGTGTGTGTGTGTCTGTGTGTGTGTGTGTGTGTGTGTGTGTGTGTATCTGTGTGTGTGTGTGTGTGTGTGTGTTTTATGTCTCTGAAAAAGTGAAGATTTAAGTTTAGAGGATGGAAGGAAGGACGAATTAAAGTGAAAGAAGGGAGGATGGGATGAGGCTGAAACAGGAAGTCAGGTGTGTGTGTGCACGTCTGAAGTCCTCCTGAATAAACTGACCTGTTGACGTTCTTGAGGCTGATGTGAAACGATGAAGGTGACTTCCTGCCGCGCCTCTTCCTGATCCGAGTGTCTCGTGTGCAGACGATGTCGGGGTGGAACGAGCTGACGGCGGGTCAGAACTTCACTCAGGACGACGTGGAGATGAACCGACTGTGGTACCAACACGCCGCCGCCGCCAGCTTCAGAGGTCATGACAGCTTCCGCTTCACCCTCAGCGACCTGGACAACGAGTCTCCGCCTCTGAGCTTCTTCATCTCCGTGCACACAGTGCAGAAAGGTCAGAGGTCACAGTGGTTTTCACAGCAGAAACACTGAGGTCACGATTTTATTTCATGTTTTCCACAAATCAGATTTTAATGGTTTTTTTTCTTGGCTGTAAATCTGAGTCAGTCCTGAAGGAGGCGACGATGCACCTTAAGCAGTTTAACTCGTATAAAACAGCAGAAGAAGAACAGCTTCAGTATTTTAAAAGGTTTAGCAGTGAGCTGCTCCACTGCAGGAACGCCCAGTTCAGAAGCTGCCTGAGAATCTGTCTGATTTTAGCTTCCTTCAGTCTCACAGCGATCAGGTAATGTTTGTCACTGAAACAGGAGCTGCTCTCAGAGAGATCAGCTGCTTTACCTGAACCTGACATCACAGCATCTCGCTGACAAACAGACATAAACACCAGAAATGATGCTGCAGACGTTTATTTAATGTAAACATCCCTCTCACAGCCACTGCTTCACTGTAGAAAACAGAGGATGTATTTCTACTGTTGGGCTTTAATGATGGAGATTTTTAACACAACAGTATTTTGTCTGATTTATTTTTGGAAGGTAGTTTTTAATATGCATGGAAGCACGTATAAGGAAAACAAACTGTGAACTTTATATGAACCATCTGTGGAATATGTGATGACTGAATACAAGAAATAGTTCAGTTGAGAAAAAAACGAGTGATATTTGAATGGAGTTTGGTCTGTATTCATATGAACTGCTCTGATTCGTCCTCAGAAATAAACAAGAGAAGAAATACGGTGATTATAGTGAATAAAAACTAAAGCCAGGTATGAAAAAACATGTTAGTCACTGAAATAAAAAATTAGACTTTAGAAAAATGAAAAAGGACTAACTGGATATTTTATACTTACCAAAGTGAAAGAGAGGCTGAGATGTGTTTAGTCAGCACAGAAAAGGCTTCAAAAGCACGTTTGTCCCTGAAGTGTTTCTTTTAATCTGTTCCGAACGTCTTCTGTCGTCCCCTGACAAATAAAAAATGAAAGATTTTTAAAGAGTAAAAACTAAACTGAATGGAGCAAATACACAGTGCAAACTGACATGCAAACTGGTGTTAAATGAGCAAATATTTGAATGGAGTTTGGTAACCTGTATTTCACTCTGAATCAGGACTGTTTGGTCCATGTGAGCCAGCCTGAAGGTACCAGGTTTTCACATGATGACAAAGAACACACACACACACACACACACACTCACACTCGGCCCTGCGTGGCTGTGCTTCATTCATTATTGAGCGCCCCCTTCTTGCTGGTTTTACCAGTCGGGTGAACACGCTGCTGTGGGGCCGTGGCCCTTCTGGCTCTGGGCCCTCTGATCCTGGAGGAGCGGAGGTGAGAAACGGCCGACCTCCTCAGCTGCTGAATAATTAATGGCGGGGAGGTGGAGCAGCTGTGGAGGGCGCTGCCTCGTCTCCTCTGGGTGTTTTGTAGTTTTCCAAGCTGAACTTGGACCCCAAGTGTCACATTTATTATGAAGGTAAGCATTCGTTCCCTTCTGACACCTGAACGCTCCCTCTGACTGCCTCCAGGGGACATCATGCTGCTGAGCAGGCCGGTGCACCTGAGGGAGGGGCAGCGGGTCGTCCTGAACACCGACATCCTGCTGGCGTCGGACTCCGCGGGCCGGCCCGAGGAGCTGGTCTACACAGTGTCTGACCCGCCGCGTCACGGCTTCGTCCACTCCGTCCACCAGCCCGGGGTCCCGCTGTTCAGCTTCACTCAGCTGGATGTCGCCGCGCATCGAGTCTGCTACACCCACGACAACAGCCATGACGCCGAGACCGACTCCTTCAGGTGAGAGTGGGAGCAGTTTGAGCTCAGAGCAGCTTCTTCTTTGATTGTTATGAAGGGTTTTAATGGTCACAGCTGTGCAGATGAAGGTGACCCGAGGCTGATGCAAACATTCAGGTTTTTCTCTCTGTTCTTGTTCCAAGAACCGTTCGTGGCCTTTAAACAGGCGTGGGTGTGCAGTCCAGTGTTCAGACCTGGGGTGTTTGTCTGCTACACACAGCAGGTTCTTTCATATCACAGAAATTTAAATTTATCTCCCCTTCCCCTGGACCACTTCCTTATTTTTAGGAGGTTCTGTTCTGACTGCGCATTTAAGCATGTTAGATGCTCACTGTACCTCCTCTGCTGTGTCGAAACAAAGAACCTTCAACTTGAATTTCAGTTTGCATGAAAGGGCAAAGTCACAGAAAGCCGGATCTGGAGAGCGCGGCAGGCGGAGATCGAAGAGTTTGTTTGAGTGGCACTCCTGCACCTTCTTTATTAAACACTTTGTGAGAATAAATAACAGAGCAATAATCAGCTTTATCTCCAGTGAGAGGGGCCCTCCAGAACTGAACCAGGACCACCATCACCAGCTGCAGTCCAACATGGAGGAGGAGGAAGCTGAATGAAACTGAAGACCAACACAACAGGAACCTGACCATTTTAAAACAGCGGATGAATTTTCAAAATAAGAGCGAGGCATCCACAGTGGTTAAAGTCTTTATGAAGTTTTAAAACATTTGTTGTGAAATAAAAACTTTATTCATCAAGAAGAATATTTTAGTCCATAAATCACTGTGTGTCCAGAGATGAGTTTAAATGAATAAAATCAGAAGAATAAAATGACATTAGGACAGATAATGATAATACTGCAACTGACGTATGTGAACATATGAAAGAAAAATGCTTTCAGGCTGATCCAGGTTTGACTGATGCTGCTGGGCTCTTTGACTCTCCGTTAAGTGAAACTATTTTGCAGCGCAGCATGAATGTCTGCACACATCAGGAGAATAAATGGAAAATTATCTGCCCCACATTGTGAGAGGAGGATATTTCTGTCACCAACCCCCCTCCCCAAAAACACTATCACACACAACATTTGGCCAACGAAAGAAAACTGGGCACAGAGACGAGAGGAAAAAAGGCTCAGCATCAGGAGACGAGAGGCTTTCTCTGCTGCAGTATGTTTATCTGCTTTTCCAGCCAATTTGGCAGCGGTTAGGATTTTGAAGAGGAGGAGGAGGAGGAGGAGGGGAGCATGTTGGTGTGTGCAGACCCCGGGTTTGTCACCCAGACCTCTGCTGCCCCAGCCGGCTGGCTATCTGGCTCCAGAAGACCCATCAGATCACAGCCAAGACTGAGAGAGAGCCACAGAGCAGCCGGATAATAATGAATTACAGTAGTCCAGCCTAGAAGTAATAAATGCATGAACTAGTTTTTCAGCATCACTCTGAGACAGGATGTTTCTAATTTTAGAGATATTGCACAAATGCAAGAAAGCAGTCCTACATATTTGTTTAATATGCACATTGAAGGACATATCCTGGTCAAAAATGACTCCAAGATTCCTCACAGTGTTACTGGAGGCCAAGGTAATGCCATCCAGAGTAAGTATCTGGTTAGACACCATGTTTCTAAGATTACAATAACCTCACACCACGATTTTGATTTGATTGGCTGCTGTGGGACAGTCATTTCCAGACTTTTGGGATGAAGTATTTCTTATGTTATGAGAAGCAGTTTGAGTTTTAGATCCTCAGAGTGATGAGAGAGTCCTGTCTGAGGGTCAAAGTTAGAACTAACATGAACTAACTGGAACCTGTCAGAGAAAGAAGATTGAAACCACGCAGCGTATTCCTTTAATACCGATCACATGTTCCAGTCTCTGGATCAGATCTGGGATCAGAATCAAACAGTCTTCATCAGGGCTGTCAGCCATTTTACCTCAGAGGGCACAACACGTTTAAATGTTCCCGTTTTAACGTAAAGAAGTAACTTCTGAGAACACTCAGAAGAGATCATGAACAGCCTGAGGAAGAAGAGCATCATGACTCAGTTTTCCACAGTCAGTGTGTGTTTGCTGTGACCACATGTACAGCTTACAGAGGAAGCTGTCACATTTCTGTCACTGAACAACACGGAGATTTAACCTCCATCAAAAACTTGTAAAGATGCAAAAATATTTTCAATTCTCCAACTTTAACGCTGACATCACCACCACACCACAAATACCAGAGCAAACTGGACCAAATTCGACCCTCCGGCAGGCCAGAGCTGGCCCCCGGGCCACAGGTTTGACACCCTGTTTTAGAGTCTGAGTCCAGACTGTGGCTGGGGGCGAGGTCGAGGACTTACCTTTAACTGATGATGTGTTAGCTCAGTGTTAGGACTCAGGTGCACACCTGTGTGTGTGTGTGTGTGTGTGTGTGTGTGTGTGTGTGTGTGTGTGTGTGTGTGTGGTGACAGCAGATGATGAATGTGTATTATTAGAAAAATAACAACAACGCTGGCACAACAGCGACCGACAACCAGAGCACGGCCGTCCCTGGGCAAACGTGGACGCTGCTGCAGCCAGATGTTACACCAGGACTCTGTGTGTGTCAGTGTGTGTGTGTGTGTGTGTGTGTGTGTAAGCCTGGGGCAGTTTGTCAGCTGCAGGGCTGAAAGGCAGATTGTGTTGGCACAGAGCAGAGAGGACAAAACACACACACACTCACACACACTCACACACAAACACTCACACTCACACTCACACTGACACTCACACTCACACTCACACTGACACACTCACACTCACACTCACACTGACACACTCACACTCACACTGACACACACACTCACACTCACACTCACACTGACACACACACTCACACACACACTCACACTGACACACACACTCACACACTCACACTCACACACACTCACACTCACACACACATATGTTTTGAGGACGCTGCTGTCCATCTGCCCCATTTGAGGACAGCGGCCTGTAGAAGGCATCCTTTCAGCAGGGGGCGCTGCAGAGCAGAGTTAAAGCTAAATATCAGACCTGTTTCTAACTGCTTCCACTTTTCATCTCTCTCAGTTTCATTGTCACGAACGGCGACTCGTCTCGCAGCTCCACCCTCTACTTCACCATCGAGCACGGCGACCGCATCCCGCCCACCCTCAGCCGCAACGCCGGACTCCGGCTACAGGATGGCTCCACAGCGACCATCACTTCCGACCAGCTGCAGCTCACAGACCCTGACACTGCCATCGCTAACCTGAGCTACATCATCACACAGCTGCCGCGGTATGGGAAGCTGCTGCTGAGAGGAGCGCCGCTGTCCTCGCCGCCCCAGTTCTCTCAGACAGACGTGGACGAGCTTCACCTGACTTACCGACACAACCCAAGCAGTCCGGCGGAGAGCGACAGGTTCTACTTCCTGCCGAGTGACGGAAAGAACAGAGGCTACCTGGAGTTTGGACAGCTGAGGGAGGAGCCTAGTGTGTTCAACATACAGGTGAGCCACAAATGCACAACACGAGTCAGAGAGACACCTTCGGTCAAAGCAACAGGAAGTAACGCACCACAGGAAGTCTGGATGTATTCAATTCAATTCAATTCAATTCAATTTTATTTATATAGCGCCAAATCACAACAACAGTCGCCTCAAGGTGCTTTATATTGTAAGGTAAAGACCCTACAATAATACAGAGAAACCCCAACAATCAGACGACCCCCTATGAGCAAGTACTTGGCAACAGTGGGAAGGAAAAACTCCCTTTTAACAGGAAGAAACCTCCGGCGGAACCAGGCTCAGGGAGGGGCAGCCATCTGAGAGACCGGTTGGGGGTGAGGGGAGGAAGACAAAGACATGCTGTGGAAGAGAGCCAGAGATTAATAATAACTCATGATCAATGATTACATTGTTAGAACTGATGAGTCAAGTTATTCAGACTGTTGCAGGGTCAGAGGTCAGAAGAGGTAGAAGACACATAATTGATCTCATAGCAGCAACACAAAACTGAGTATGAAGGAGGTCAGACGGATCCCGACAGAGAACATTCTGGATCTCTGCACATGGCTTCAAACCAACCATCAACCTCCAAGAGTGAAAATGGACCAAACACAGGAAGAGCCAAGAGCAGTTCCTCTAATGGCCAGTGGAGGCTCCAGAAGTGAGTTTATCCAATCAGCTTAAAGCTGTTTATCATTGCACCACAGTATCTGGGACACACCTGCAGTTTTCAATTGGTGGAGTTTTACAAGATGATGATGTTGCCCCGTGTCCGTCTCCCAGCCTGGAGAGCTAGGTGCTGTGTGACCTCTGACCCTGAAACCTTCGAGCTTCTAGGGTTCAAACGAGGTGCTGAAGTCTAACCACCACAGTAAGGTGACGGCACACAGCTTCGAGCTTGGAGCTGTGTGCACAGACTTCCGGGACCACTCGTCACTGCACATCCAAAAAGTCCTGATGTCATTAAACTTAAAGAGCGTTTGGTGAACTTTTATTGAGTTGTTTGTTCTGAGTGCACACTGAGGAGGGGAGCTGTGCGTAGCTGTGTGGGTTTATAATTTCTGTTTGATGTTTTTCTAAGTAAAGAACGTGTGCAGTGATGGACTCATCAGACGGATTTGGATCTTTATTTAAATGATGAGGAATATTATGCCCGGCTCGGGACATAACAAAGAAGGGAGATCCATACAGGAACAGTTTTCACCAAACCAGTTTATTAATCACAAACTGAAAAAAGGAGAACAAAAGAAAACTAGGTGCTAACCTTTAACCAACATGCGACTGAAGTTAGAGACGACTACAACACATCAAACCAAAGTAGAAAGGCACCAGCCTCCCAGGAGGAGGGACCTGTGATGGAAGACAGTCTGCTGATGAGCTGAAAGACTCACAGATGCTGGTGAAAGCTGCAGCGTGGAGGAGGATCTGATTGGTTTTTGAGAGGGAGGAGTTTCCTGCAGGAGAACCATTTCCACTTCCACGTGTTTAAACAGGCCCCGCCTACAGCTTGGAGCCACTTTAATCAGCAGGTGTACAGACAGAGGCTCTGACATGGTGCTGGTTCTGATCTGGAATCGGTTCCAAGTTTCCCCTTAAAGTCTGATTTTGAGCCAAAGGTGGACCTGCTGACGTCACAGGTTCTCTCTGCCATGATTTTCTTCTCACTCAAACTCCTCCCCCTTCTGCTGCGTAACGTTCGCTCCTCCAGCCTGCTGAGGTGTCGACTGCTCCTCTGAAGTCATGAAGTCAGAACCGGCGGCGTGGGGGTGGAGCTGAGGGAGAGCTCCTGTCCTCGGAGCTCTGCTGTCCGCTCAGGTGAACCCCCCTCACAGGTTATCTGCTCACAGGCAGCCAGGTGGCTAACGCCATCGCCCCGAGCCTCTGAGACTCCAGAGGCCGTCTGTGATTGGACGAAACATCAGCTGTGTGTGAGGTCATTTAATGTGTGTGTGTGACTTCATGCTCAGTTCAGAGCCCTCAAAGTATTGGTTCAAAGTAAAAACCAGCGAACATGTGACACACGGAAACGCCTCAGACAGGAAGTTAGCTTTAATGGATTCTCACACAGTCTGACTTCCTCCTCCTGAGATCATCATCATCATCATCATCTCTGATGTCATCAGGATCAACCTCCATAAATCCACAGAGAAACTCCTCTGAAGCTGATTTTAGCGTCCTTCAGCCTGTTGGTGATCAGTGATGGTCCGAACATCCAGAGAGGATCTGCTCACAGAGGACAAATGTCTGACCTGATGAGGGCGCACACGAGAGCTTTATCACAACATCCTCTCATCATATCTGAAACAATATGTTAGAAAATTGATCTCCTGCACACGCTGAGATCAGCTGGTGAAGTCACAACATCTGATTACTCATTTAAAAATGATGTCATTTATATTTCTGTGTCACAGACGAGAAGAACAGACCTGAGCACTCAGAGGTGTGTTTGTTAGAAGATGTTTTGGATGTTTGGGCCTCCAGATGAATAAAACTGAGTTCTGTTCCTCAGTTTATAAAAAAGCCTTTAAAATATCAGAAACCCAGAAAGCTTCAGTTCACTGAGATATTAAAGCAGCTCGTCTTCATCAAAGGTTCTGTTTCTGCTCTGGATTAAAATAAAAAAAGAAAACAAAGCTGCATCCACAGGAAGCTCCATCACAACACGGATCAAACATGAACAGACTCATACGCAGGACAGCAGCGACACCTGGTGGTCAGACAGCTGAACTGCAGCCTGCCTCTTATTCTACTGCAGCTCGTGTGTGTGGGCAAAATAATAGGAACACCAACACACACACCCATCAGTTTCCTGTTTCTGCTGCTTTACTTCCTGCCAAATTTCACTGAGATGATGAACTCCAGTGGATTTAGAGAAAGAGGAGGAGATGATGAAGACAGCAGAGGAAGAGCTCCCTCCCTCACAGCATCCATCCTCCAAGATCTTAAAACTTCTTTGATGTGAAATCAGTTTTTCAAAGGATTAATTGAAGCTCAGCCGAGACCTGACGTCACTTCCTGCTGTTTCTGCTGTCACTTCCTCATCCTTTGAATCTGTTGCTTCCACAGTTTCTCTGAAACACAGTGAGCACTTTATTAGGAACCCCACAGTAACCCTCAGCTCCTCTTCACACCTTTATCTCAGGTATCAAAGTGAAGCACAGCAGCAGCTCTTTGTGCTCGTTTCTCTGGTGATCTTTATGGACTCTTTGGGCGGCGTCTCAGCCGGTTCTCGTTCAGAGCATCAGTGAGGTACGGGCTGTTCTGTGGTCACAGTGCAGGATGCACCGGCCGTTTATCAGTGAGACTCGTCATTCTCAGTGTGCAGGGTCACAGTTTGAAGGAGTGACTGCATAGATTTCAGTGCCTAAACTGAAGCCAAAGTAACAAACCTGTGACACCACCACGTCAGCCTCCTGATGGACTCTGTAGGTCTCTGACGCCTGGCTTTTGCCGCTCCATGACCAGCTTGTGTATAACGATGAGCTGCAGGTGGTTTCTTCTTCATGAAGAGGACACATCATCAGTCAGAGTGTAGAAGGTCTGGAAATGTCTTCTCTGTTGAACTACGTCTGAAGACACGTTCCAGAAAACGTTCTGTGTGTTAAACTGTTCATGCAGGTCCTGAAGTGAGATATAAAGTGATGATGGATGCAGAGTCGACATGTTTCCCATAAAAGGAGCGTTTCCTTTGGTTTCTTTTAGCTTCAGTGGTTCGTGTTTCTTTCTCACTAATTTAACTTCCTGCTGTGTTCAGGTGGATTGGGTCGACCGGACACCTCCCACTCTGACCACCAGAGGGAGTCCCAGCACGGTGGTGAATCTGGGCGGCAGGCGTTACGGCATCTTCATCACCAACAGAGAGCTGCAGGCCTCCGACCCCGACAGCCCCGCAGAGGAGCTTGAGTTCTCCATCAGCAGACCTCCACACTTCGGATACCTGGAGAACGCCGCCACAGGTGGGCGAGGAAACTGATGGTTACTGTGGAGTGTGTCACCTGTGCAGGGCTCACCTGTTTCTGTTGGCTTTAGGCTGCGGTGTTACTGAGAATCTCTGATTTCTGCAGGCCAAACGTCCTCCTGGACTTCACCCTCACGCTTGTGTTCTGCACCTCGAGTTAAACTCAGCTGCAGGGAATCGCAGGAAGTGATGTCGCAGGAAATTCAGCCCAGAAACGAAAAAATACAGTTAAAAATATTCATGAGAACTTAAAATGATTTAATTTAATTTAATATACTGCATATATTTTTTAATTTAAGGTATTTGACAGTTTAACAGATTTATGATGTCATTTATTTTTAGCTTATGTAGTTTTACATTTTTATCTCGTAATTTTCCAGCAGGTCAGCATGAACTCATTTTACCTGATAAATATCACAATTTAAACTTTTTCAATATTTTTTTACTTCCATATTTATTTTTTCTCATCTATCTGGATTTTTATTTGATTTTTAATTTTAGACACAGACATAGACTTTATTTAATCCCACACTGGGGAAATTCACTTCTTACAGCAGCACAAGGGACAGGAAGAAAAAGGGAATTAAAGATATATTAGAAAAGGAAAAATATATATACATATAAATAGTATACAAGAAAGCCAAAATACTAAACTATGTACAGATGGTTACTATATACATTAAAAAGTAGGTTATTATTGTGGGGTGAGAGGTGTTGTCCATAATGGACATTAGCTTGGCTGACATCCTCCTCTCACCCACCTCCTCTGTGGGGTCTGGGGGACTGGCCAGGACAGAGCTGGCCCTCTTCACCAGTCTATTTAGCCGTTTCCTGTCCCTCTCTGTGCTGAAGCCATCACTGTGTCGTAGAAGGTCCTCAGTAATGTTCTAAATATTATCTCAGAGTTTTGTGCCATTAATTGAACTTTTTCCTGCAATATTTAAATGTTTCATTTCAATATTTTGACTTTGTCAGATTTTTATAATAATGTTAATGCATTAAGTCAAAATAATGTCACAGCTTCAACTTTTTATTTCAATTTTTTTTCTCATTAATTTGACTTTTTATATATTTTAGAATTAAAATCTTTTTGACTTTCTATAAAACTTTTTTCATTCTTATTTAGATTTTTAATTTCATTAATTTGAATTATTGTCACTATTTTATCTTTAATCTCAAACTTAATAATTTGTAATTCAGTCTCGTTTTTTAATTCATCATTTGGACGTTTAATTATCACTCCGGCAAAATCTGACGACTCGTATTTTAAATGTTTCTTAATCTAAAGTTTTCTTTTTTTTCTGTTTAAGTGGTTTTATTTTCTTCTCCCTCCTCCTCCCCCTCCTCTTCCTCTTCTTCTTCTCCTCTTCCCCCTCCTCTTCTTCCTATTCCTCCTCTTCCTCTTTGTATTCCTCCTCCTCTTCTCCCTCCTCCTCCTCATCTTCTTCTTCCTCTTCCTGTTTGTATTCCTCCTCCTCTTCTTCCTATTCCCCCTCCTCTTCTTCCTATTCCTCCTCTTCCTTCTCCTCCTCCTCTTCCTCTTTGTATTCCTCCTCCTCCGTCAGGTTCGTACATCAGAGGTCGTTTCACGCAGCGTGACGTGGATCGGCGAGCCGTGATGTTCGTCCTCCCCGCTGACGTCGAGGTGACGTCTGACAGCTTCCTGTTCGTCCTCAGAGACCCGGCAGGAAACAGCGTGCCACCTCAGACGTACGTTACATCACATCCTGTCATCATGACACACGTCAGATTGATGTTTTGATGTCCTCCTGTGTGTCTGCTCGTGTTCACTCTGTGGGACATAAATGACGCCTCCGGTCAGGTGGGGGCGCTGTCTGCCTCTAACAGCCTGTTCTGTCTCCTGCAGGCTGGAGCTGTCCTGGTCTCGGGTGGAGCTGTCAGTGACCTGCTACAGAACCTGTGAGACGGCTGGGATGCTTCAGATCCAGGTGCAGCGCAGTGGGAGGAGCATCGACCCCGCCTACGCCGCCATCCAGGTCACTCCTCCTCCTGGTTTATCATGCGTAAAATGGTTTAGATGACAGGAAGTTCCTCACCTTCTGATCTCCTAAAAGTCCGTCTGATGCTCCTCGTTCACAGTGTGATTCATCTCAGACTAGCGCGCTCCTGCTCATCCTCTCACGTTTAGGCTCCAGCTCTCTCAGCTGCTCTGGCTCATTTCTACAAACACTAAAGTTAACCTGCAAAAGATGCTCACTCAAAACCTGAAATGATCAAAGTGAAGTCAGTGAAGCGAAGGAAACCTTTCCTCTGACAGTGTGTGAAGCAGAGAGGTCAGCATGTTCAGATATGACGGTGACTTTTTCATCTTCTGGTTCTCTGAAGGTTTTGTCCATGCCCTTATTTTTCTGCTGACTGACACAAACTCTTCACCGACTGACTTCATGAGCAGAAGGGTTTATTTCCTGCTGTGTGCATGCACATGTTAGTGCTCTGAGTTTAAGGCTTTAAACGAGCCTTTTAATACGTGTATGTACAATACGGGTTTTAATACATGTATGAAGAGTTTGGTAAAATTGATCTTCAGAGCTGACAACTTCACACATGTTGAAATGAGCCAAATGAATAAATGTTTTGAAGGATTTCAGATGTTTTGAAATGAATTTGAATGAAAGCAGCTGACAGCCGAGCGTACGAGTCCAGATGAGTGTGAAGCAGACGTGTAACAAGCAGGAAGCTGCAGCTCCGATTGGTTTTCTGACGTCTTGTTCATGTTCTTCAGGTGGACGATGGATCGGCCAAAGCTGGCAGAGACTTCACTCACAGCACTGCGAGTCTCATCCAGTTCGATCCAGGTCTGACTCTGCTCACACTTTACTCACCACGCACAGCGTCAGGAGGCTCTCTCATCACGTGACATGTGCTGCGGCGTGCGGTCCTGCTTTAACAGCTGTTTTTCCTCCTGTTTCAGGTGTGAACGTTAAAACCTGGAACGTTTACCTGATCGACGATGGCCTGGAGGAAAACCACGAGAGCTTCACGGTCACCCTGAAAAACCCTCAGAACGCCGTCCTGGGACCGAGGAGCTCGGCCATCGTGGAGATCATCGACCCCCGCCGAGGTGACGCGATCGATTAGATCAATAAGTTAGAATCAGCTGAGTGCAGACGCTGCTGGTTGTGGATGACAGAGAATTTAAAAATGTTTCCAGCAGCTCCATCGACTTCCTGCCTCATCATTAAAACTCTGCCTCTGAGTCTGTGTGCAGCCTGAGAATAGAGCTGCTGCTTTATCAGCTTATTTTATTTACTGGGTTCAGACTGATAAAAGCTTTTCCTCTCTATAAACCATCAAACCATCCACACTCTGCATCAGATTTATGATTGAAAGTCTGTGATTAGATCTTCTGATCAGTCCTAGATTCATTAAGTCAGCTGATCTTTAAAGGATGTGTCAGGTGTTCAGCTCTTCAAAGGAAGGCTTTTATTTTGTAAAAGTAAAATCTGTTTTGAGAATGTGGTGATGAATCAGTTTGCTTCCTGCTGAGTTTGAGATCCTGGTGAGTGGATTAGGACGAGGTTCACAAGAGAAAACCAGGATTTCAGAAGAATAAAAACATGAAAACATTCGTTTGTCCTCGATGGCGAATCCTCGCCGTGTTTGGACGGTTTTGCTTCCAGCAGCTTTTGGTGGTTATGTAGAGTCGTTTCTGTCTCAGGAAGGTGTGACCCAGACGACCTGAGGGTAGAAGACGAGCAGCGACCCCTTCCTCCTCCTCCTCACCTCCCTGATCCTCTGCAGCCAGAGAAGGAAGAGGGGGACCTGGTCACTGACATCGAGGCGGAGCTGCTGTGGGAGAACCAGCCTCATCCTCCCAGAGGAGACGTCCCGAATCGCCAACACCTGGATTACAGAGAGGTGGAGCCACGAGACCCAGAGGGCTACAGCAACGGCCACATCCACCACAGCATCCACCCCCACATCCAGCAGCACACGGGGAGCAGCAGTGGGAGCAGGGTCAGGCATGGAGCACTGAAGGTGAGTGTTCCCCACAAAACTGTAAAATCAGCACCAAATTCAATTACAAAGAGATTTAAAAGGTCGTTTGGAGCCAACAGAGACTTTTATAAAAGAGATTTGAGTTTCCGGTTTTAAACAAGTTTAAGACACAAGTCTAACAAGTCTAGGTCATATACACACACTGGCTGCTGATTGGATAACACTCCTGACACACCCACCAGTGCTCACTGCTGCACAGCGTTTGAAGGAAACTTGTT
>VUQS01029037.1:0-10073 GCA_015108495.1 Heterochromis multidens | reverse complement strand
TTGACCCCACGGGGTGAGATCTTGCGTGGAGCCCCAGATCGAGGGAGATTATCAGTGGTCTTGTATGTCTTCCATTTTCTAATAATTGCTCCCACAGTTGATTTCTTCACACCAAGCTGCTTACCTATTGCAGATTCAGTCTTCCCAGCCTGGTGCAGGTCTACAATTTTGTTTCTGGTGTCCTTTGACAGCTCTTTGGTCTTGGCCATAGTGGAGTTTGGAGTGTGACTGTTTGAGGTTGTGGACAGGTGTCTTTTATACTGATAACGAGTTCAAACAGGTGCCATCAATATAGGTGACGAGTGGAGGACAGAGGAGCCTCTTACAGAAGAAGTTACAGGTCTGTGAGAGCCAGAAATCTTGCTTGTTTGTCGGTGACCAAATACTTATTTTCCACCATAATTTGCAAATAAATTCTTTAAAAATCAGACAATGTGATTTTCTGGATTTTTTTTTCTCATCTTGTCTCTCATAGTTGAGGTATACCTATGATGAAAATTAGAGGCCTCTCTCATCTTTTTGAGTGGGAGAACTTGCACAATTGGTGGCTGACTAAATACTTTTTTGCCCCACTGTATGTTTGTAGACGTAAGCCTGCTTGTGTGTTGGGGGATGGTTGGGTGGGGGTGGAGGTGGGTGCTGGATTGGTTTGGGGGTGGGGAGCATTCTGTCTCTCACACTGTAAATGTGTGCTTGTGGAAGAAGAAGCAGGGAAGTGTGAAGAGCAATTTCAAATGGTCACCCTAGAACTGAGAGAGACACAGACAGAGAAAAATAAAGAAAGGGCCTCTCAGAAAGGAAGTCGAGCAGCACAGACGGAAATGGAGGAGAGGCGTGTAGGAAATGCCAGATTCACACCCACATCATCATCTAGGATATATGCTGTAGACCCAGACGACTCTTTTCACATGTGAATAGCATTTTTTCTAATAAAGCCAATAAAATTGCTTACATTGTTATAATACATTCAATTCTGAATGTTTGCCATGTTCTGCAAGTTGAAAAATGGGCTGCCATTTCAACTTCAAATGATCTTTGTTTCAGGAAAAACTGAAAAAGTTATCAATAATATGCAGTAAAACAGTAATTCCCAACTAGACAGTGGACCAGTGTGCTTTGAACAAGTAATTTTATTTCAAATAGCTATTTCTTACTGAACAGTGACAAGGATTTGTCTGCTAGTAGAAGATATACACAATTAAAGCAAATGGTTTATTCAACCACAGTGGGAAATTCAGGCATATTCAAGGACATGTTATGTTTTAAGTTTGTCTATTCTAAAATAGTGAGCTACAGTAATGAGCTTCTAAGACAGATGGCAGAGATGGTATACAAGCAGATAAATAACCTGTTCATTTCTGTGGTTCTTTTGTCTACTTGAAACAAGTTGTACAGTAATATGTCAAAACTAAAAAACAAAAAAAAAATTTTTTTTTGTTTTTGTTTACCTATAGAGTTTCAGAATCATGGAAGCCAGTTAAAGTGATAAACAAATAAAGTAAAAGTTATTTCAAGCAAAACAGAGCTATAAGGAAAAGCCTCTGTGTGTGTCAGGCCAGGATCTCCTGGCTGTGAATATAAAAAAAGGGATAAATCCATTGAGCCTTGGTGCCATTCAATTCTATCCTTCAGTGGTCCACAGTCAGTGAGCCAACTTGTAAAAGCTGCTTATAAAGGAGCTAAAGGACTTGCAGCATCAACTGACTTAATGGACCAATAGGAACAAAGTAGCAAGGGAGAGTAGAGGATAAGAGTGGATTGGAGAGGAGAGGAGAGGAGACCTTTGACAAAACCCATCGTTTAAATTTTTCATTTACAAACATAACTGAGAAGAAAGTTTAACATATGTACAATTTCATATTACCCCCCAAAATTACCCACCCACTATCCAACCCACACACAAGAAAAAATGCACACAAAACAAAATAAATGGCATATTGTTTGATTTCTCTCAGAAATATAAAACTAGTTCATCTCCAATTACATTGCACAGGACACCACTGAAACAAATTCAGAAACAAATTATTCAGTGTCTGACCATTTTATAGTATACAAATTCTATTTTAAGGTATGCACCCACCAGACCCATGAACATAAGTTCAGCATTTATAGCTGTCCCCTTCATTTAATTTCTCCTAGTGAACCAGATGCTCCTGGTAGCCCGACCTATTAGAAAGTTAATTAGACAAATCTTCCTATGCTGTGTTCCAGAGCACTTTGGACCAAAAATAAAGACTGTCTTCTAAAATTACCCCTAAAGCAGTAAGCTACTGCTGCAGCAAAGAAAAAAGGTTTGCGAGTCTGGGACAGCCAAGCCACAGGTGTTGCAATGTTTCCTCAGCCTGGTAGAAAAAACAATGACTTCATGCTCTTGGATCTATATGTGCCACATGTCTGTTTGTAGCTACAGCCCCATGCACCACTCTCCACTGGAGAGCCGCACTACGTTTCTCTATGGGAGGTTTATACAGGGACCTCAAGTTACCCCTAAGAGACGAACTTGGTGCCAACACACCAAACCACCTTGACTCCTGGTAACCGGCCAATGATGCTTTTGTTAAAGACTTGCACAGCCACAATGTACGGAACCTTCTTCAACACCTCTGACAATTCACACAATTCAGGTGTTCGAAATGATAACAGCAATCCCTTCTTCCTCATCCTGCTCCTCCATGTTGCACAAATGAACAATGAGGCAAAAAATAGATTGGTCACCTGCACAATGACGCTTCCTTAAAGATACTAGGAAGACCACTCATGACTCCTTCCAGCAGCTTCTCTAGAAGTTGCAGAGACCTCACCCCAGTTTCTTGAGGCAGCCTGGCAACATTGCCCTGCCGACCTCAGACCTGACAGCTTCATTAGACCAGCTATTATGAGGAACCTCCGAACACTAACAGAGCTAAGCATCCTACTCTGCATAAAAGAGTTGTGGAGTATAAGTTCCTCACCAATGTTACCATACAGTTTAGAACAGTCTCTCGTGAGCTTTAAAACAGCTCTCCAAGTGTGGAGAACCGACTGTTAAAAAAAGAAGGTCTGTGAAAAGTCTATGCCAGTAAGGTCTAGAAGAAATAGGTGTTCGCCATATGCTAGGCCCTTTCCTCTGCGAAGTAGCATGGATGCCATTTTAAACCAGGGTGGTTATTGCTTATAATAAAGATAGTACTGTGCAGTTCGAAGGTGAAATGCTGCCATGTGGCTACGAAGGTCAATCAGACCTTGGCCTCCTCCGACACACGTAAGAAGAGCACAGCAGACTTAGTCCAGTGAAAACCTCCCCAAAATAAATTTATTTATTTATTTTTTTTGGTATTTCCTTGATTAGTGTCTCTGGACGTTCTTAGAATGGTGCCAGAGTACAGAAGTGGCCAGGTTGTTTAACAACTAGGGCTGGAAGTGGGGCTGGACCCATGTCTACCGAGACAATCTAGCACTGATTTTTTTTTTTTTTTCAGCTAGACCTTCCCAATTTTTCTTCTAGAAATCACGACTTCTCAGAAACACACCCAAACATTTAATGCCCTCTCTGTTCCACCGTAGCTCAGCTGGTAATGACAGTTCCTCTTTATTCCTCCACTATCCCAACATGAGCCTTTCACATTTTGACCAGTTGACCTTAGTGGAGGATGCTTGTTTGTATAATTCCAGTTAATGTCAATTTGGCCAGTTATAAAAACTGTAAAATCATCAACATATGCTGACAGTCTCACTGTGCTTTTTACTTCTTCCACAAAGATCAACCCTGTGAGACCCTGCCTGAGTTGGTTTAGGAGGGGTTCAATGGCCATACATTCATACAGCATTCCAGAAAGGGGACACCCCTGCCTGATGCCTCTGTAAACAGGAAAATGTCGACTCAGTCCTCCCGCCACCTTGAACATAATACTTGCACCTGAATATAACAATTTAATCCCAGAAATAAAAGTTTGCCCAAAACCAAAGGCTTCTAACATTGTAAACAAAAAACAATGATTAACCCTATCAAATGCTTTTTCTTGGTCAATAGAAAATAAACTCACATCTGACTTAGAGCTTGGCCAGATCAGTGATGTCTCGAATGAAAAACAAGTTGTCCATTATAGTCTGCATGAACAACCATATCCATATAGTACTTAAGTCTCTTAGAAGGACTCTTTGCAATAATCTTATAGTCTCTACAGAGCAATGAAACTGGCCTCCAATTTTTTAGCAGGCAGGTAATAATGTTAAGATTGCCCTTGTACAGCTTAGCGGTAAGGTTCCAGAATCCAAACAGTCTATAAAAACTTCATACAGGTCTTCCCCTTACAAATTCCAGAATTTCTGGTAAAACTCCGCAGGAAGCCCATCAACTCCCATCGACCATCCACAGCTGAGATGTATAACTACTGCAGACATCTCATCAAAAGAGATGATGGACTCCAATAAAGTAGTTTCTGCTTCACCCAGCCGAGGCAGTCCCTCCAGTATCTTAGCAACACATACAGAGTCGCAGCTTTCATCACTAAACAGGCTGGAGTAAAAATCTATGGCAAGCTTCCTCATTTCCGATGGGTTACGTGTTACAGCTTCATTTGGAAGCTTGAGGTGCATCACTTGGTTGCATTCCCTAACCCTTTTCTCCGACTTAATGAAAAACCTGGTTGGAGCATCTATTTCTCAACAAAGAGATGTCTGAAATCACTAAATGATGATTAGAGAAACCAACGGGTGATATTGCTGTTTTAACTAACCTATTATTATAACTTTGAATAACATATATTCTATCTAGCCTGGCTGCCCTCATGCTCCCTCCAGAGCCCTTCAAATATATATTGTCTATCTGTTGGATGGAGCTTCCTCCACATTCCTCCATGTAAAATAATTTTCAATAATGATGGTGGATAGAAGGGAAGCTGAAACTAGATGAGGTTCCCCTCCTACTTTTGAGCCACTCTTTAACCATTTCAGTCTATCATGCAATTTCCGAAGTAACTGAACATGACCTACACCAGAGTTATCATCATATATTTTTATGAATACAAATGGTATGTCCACCAGCATAACAATTCTGTGATAGGTCCCAAGGCAGATATTTTTTGGGCCCTTACCAACACATTCTCTCTCTCTCTCGCTCACTCGCTCGCTCGCTCGCTCTCTCTCTCTCTCACACACACACATACACACACATAAAGACAACTGTAATGTCTATAAGTATGGAACAAAAGAGAGAAGTCAGTTAACCACAGGTCCTCACAAACTGTCTGGATGGGTCACCGTATAACAAACACACACTTTTATAGAATACCTTATTCAACAGTCATTTCTAATGGACCAGCTTCTAGATATATCACATACATATTACAGTATGAGTACATACACTGCGCAAAAAATTAAAGGAACACTTTTTAATCAGAGCATAGCATTAATTCAGTTAAACTTCACTTAAACTGGGGTATTGATCTGGTCAGTTAAGTAGTACAGGGGGTTATTAATCAGTTTCAGCTGCTTTGATGTTAATGAAATTAACAACAGATGCACTAGAGGGGCAACAATGAGACAACCCCCAAAACAGGAATAGTTTTACAGGTGGAGGCCACTAATATTTTTTCCCTCCTCACTTTTGATGACTGTTTTTTTTTTTTTCACTACTTTTGCATTTGGCTAGGGTTAGTGTCACTACTGGTAGCATGAGGCAATATCTGGACCCTACAGAAATTGTAGTAGTTCAAATCCTCTAGGATGGCACATCAATATGTACCTTTACAAGATGGTTTGCTGTGTCTCCCAGCACAGCCTTAAGGGCATGGAGAAGATTCCAGGAGACAGGCAGTTACTCTAGGAGAGATGGACAGGGCCATAGAAGGTCCTTAACTCATCATCAGCAGGACCAGTATTTGCTCCTTTGTGCAAGGAGGAACAGGATGAGCACTGCCAGAGCCCTCCAAAATGACAATCAGAAACAGACTTCATGAGGGTGGCCTGAGGGCCCAACATCCTCTAGTGGGCCCTGTGCTCACTGACCGGCACCATGGAGCCCGAGCGGCATTTGCCATAGATTACCAGAATTGGCAGGTCCACCACTGGTGCCCTGTGTGTTTCACAGATGAGAGCAGGTTCACCTGCACATTAGACAGACATGAAAGGGTTTGGAGAAGCCATGGAGAACATTATGCTGCCTGTAACATCATTCACCATGACTGATTTGGTGGTGGGTCTGTGATGGTTTAGGGAAGTATATCAATGGGACACCATCTGCAGTCTCAGGCATCCATACAAGCACGTGGGGGTTATACAAACTACTGAGAACCATTTTGAGTTGCTGCAAAGAAATTTCGCCAAAACAGACCAGCCTGCCGCATCATTTTTTTACCTTGATTTTCGGGGTGTCTTTGAATTCAGGCCTCTGTAGGTTGATAATTTTCATTTCCATCAAACAATGTGGGATTCTTTCGTTCCTAACACATTACCCAGTCCGTATCAGTATAGATTTCCAGCATGATTGTTTTCAGAGTCCTTTAATTTTTTTGAGCAGTGTATTTTCACATGTAAGTGATAACAATATTTCAGTCCTTTAAAAAGGAAACTATTCCCCATCAGAATTTCATCTTTTGGGCCTTGTGCTCAGCAAAGTCCTGGTGATACACTCATCCTGCTATCTTCTCACCTTCCTCTTTTGAGCACCACTTTTTTGCTTTGTTTGCTAAACATAATTTAAAATGCCACTGTGCTGACGAACTACTCTATAAGACACTCACTCCAAAACATATTGTTGCATAGTTCTTGGGCATTTTGCACAAATGACAAGGAGAGAGAGACATGCTGGGAAATACTTCCCAGCATGTCTCTCCTCCATCAAAACTTTTCAGAAAATGTGCCTGTTTTAGTCGGTGGAGTGTAAAATGACTGAGTAGATATTTCCAGAACTAAAATTCAGTTCATAAAGAAAATTTATACTGTATAAAAGAAATTTTAAAAAATTGTCCTTAGGTTCACAAGATAGAAACATGACTTAAACATATAGTGGAATTCATATAACGTGTCCACTTTACCATATCGCTGTGTATTTGAGCATCCAGTATATTGTAGAGGAGGGGCTCCTTTGATAGCCAGATAGGTTAAGTGATGTTTTCATGCTCAACACTGCTACACACACACTAAGAAAGAGCTGCCCTCTCTAACTCATTCCCCATTGGGCTTCATTATCTATTGAGCTGTGTGTTTCTTATAAAAGAAACACATCAGTATTTTTATTTCTACTGAGCTCAGTTAGCCCTGCTTGCCTTTCTCGATCCCTGTCCCCAACGATAACTAAAGTTCCTATTCTCAAAACTTCCATACAGAGCTGAGACAGAAAGAAGAAATACAGGACAATGAAACCCTTCCAAAAGAAGATCACTTTCTGTGCTTCACCCATGTTATTGTGCATGTGCTTTTTGAGGAGCTTTCCCCGTTTTTCTTTCGTTCTTCTTGAGTTTAGTCAATGTCTTCTTTAAACAAACTCTTTATTGGTTTACTTAGCTGTTTGTAACCAACCACTCTCCTTCTTTAAAACTGAGTTAATAAATCTGTCTGCATCATGGAAAAAGTCAGACTTCCACAGGCTGTTCTCCAAAGGTTTCATCTAAAAAGCAATTGATCTCCTGTAAGGAGTATGACTACTGATCCTGTGACACGTTATCTGAGAACTGTGACAAAGAGTCACCCTTGAACATTTATTCCTATTCATTTTCAACATTTACGGCATTCAAACAATCTGCAGATATGCTCTTTACAGCTTCAGCTGCCATTTCCCCTGTCTGTCCACAACCTTAATTTTTCTCCACTTCTCTGTCTTGCTTACCAGAGCTTGTACCTTTCACTTCGTCAGTCTCCTGCAATATTCCTTCAAAATTTAGTAAATCAGTTTTCAGGGTGCCAGTTGTAGCCTCCAGTGTTTCATGCCATGCTATTTGCAGGTTGCTGTTACCAGTGCTACCCACAGCTCGCTGTTTGTCTGCATCACTGCCTACAAGCTGCTGGTCACTGGCCCCGCTGTCACCAGCCTGCTGCTTCTCACCTGCACCACTAGCTTGAGCCTGTACCACCACCTGTACCACTGTCCACACCCTGGATTTACACGAGCAAGATTGTGGCTGACATAACCGCAGTCATAACATTCCATGTTGCCCGAGCTTGTATAAACAGTGTATACACCATTGTTTTATTTAACTTTGAAAGACACTTTCAGTGTCTGTGAAGGGTCATTCAAGTACATAACTGCCTATTTTCAAAGATCCTGAACGTGCTGAAGTCGGGCATCTTTGCAGCTGGGATGAACTGTTCTAAACCTGCTAGAGAACTTTCCGAAGTGGGTGAGTTGTTTTTCCAAGAGTTCTTTGGAGTGGGGTGGGGGGCACCAAACACTGTGATCCGCAATAAAGGCAAAAACAAATCCTCCAAGAGGTCTACCAACAGGTGAACTACACTTTCCTCTTGAAGAAAGACGACAATAGCCTTATTCATTTGAAAGCCATAAGTGATGTTTTCATGCCCAGCATCCAACAGAACCTACTGGGTGGAGCCACCAGTCTAGACCCATGTCAAACTGACATGGGAGGCAAACCCTTACTAGGGAGACACCATAACCTGAAGAAACTAAGTTTTGTTTGTTCAACTTACAACTCTTAATTTTTAATCAAGGACAGGGTGTAGAGAAAGAAAATCCAAATGTCCCAAACTCACTTGGCAGCTCCACACACTCGCCAACCATCTTCATGCACTCACACACTCACACTCCCAGCATGCATGGGAGAGGAGAGGAGAGGAGAGGAGAGGAGAGGAGAGGAGAGGAGATGTCTTTGGAAAAGAGTAGACCAACAATAAGGGTAAGATGAATGTCAGTTAAGGAGGTAAAAGAATTGGAGAAGGACAATCATGATGGCAAGAGGACAATATGAGCTGAAGAGCTGAGAACAAGTAAGTGGAGTGGGAAAGAGGGAAAATGAATGGGGAGACCATTTAGATTTAAATTGAAAGTGATAAAAAAAGATGTGTTAGCGTCAACAAAAACCATGACAAAAATCTGGACTGATGTCATGTTTTTCATGATGAAAAAAAAAGAACATTTCAAGATAGGTATAACGAAATATTTTACATTCTTATCTAAAAAATCACTACATAGTATGATTTCTATGAAAAGAAATCACACTCTGCAGCTTCTAATCAGCAAAAGTATCCTCAGCTATCCAAAACCTTCTTTGTTAATTTATCTGAGCTTTTGTATTGCCATTGATAAAAAACTTTGTTCTTTCACAAACCTTATGTGTCTACCAGCATTATTATCTGACAGGTTCTTTGAGGAAGGATATAACATTAACCATACTCAGACAGAAATATTTGTTGTGGCTTTCAACGGGAATGAATCAGTTCCAGGATTAATGATGGTGCTTCATTTAAATTGTTCTCTGGAGTAAACATTGTTCTATACTGTCAGTTCTATACTGGTTTCCAAACATTAATTGTCTCATCTAAAGATAAAGCCAGACAGTAACAGGATTTCTAAACTGCCAGAGTTTGAAAATGACACAGATAATTCGATTTACTCCCGAGACTCTGCTAACGCAGTCTTACAGCAGTTTGAGAATTAGTGCCAACATTTAATTTATTTGAAACAAAATAGTATGTATTCAATGCATATTTCATCAGTGTTTGTTTTACCTTAAAGGTACACACCATGAGATTTAATGAGAAACTTTATTTGTATTGAAAACTTTACATGTACCTTTAAAGTAAATCAATACATAGTGTTACATCGTGTTACAGTGCAGAGCATTCAGTGGCCATGCAATTGCAGCCTATTGATTTCTACTTTTCGCAAAGTGCCACCACTCCTTACTGTCGTTATAATAAAGCTTTATTTAAAAGGTCGATGATCTCTTAATTGCTGTGTCACAGCTACAGTAGACAGAAATCTAGGGTAAAAAAAAACCCAAAAAAACATCAGAATTGGAAAATAGATAGCTACTCCTTTTGTGTCTTAACCCACCAGATGGACAAGAACATATGCACATGCGTTTTAAATGCTTTAAAATAATAATCTCTGGGATGAGAGTCAAGCATTTCTCATGTTT
>VUQS01029036.1:0-11854 GCA_015108495.1 Heterochromis multidens | reverse complement strand
GGGAGAGGACAGGAAGAGGGTCCACCTGGCTTGGGTGGCTTACTTGTTAGGACACAGCTCAAGGACATTGAGTAAAAATGATAGATGAGCATAAGCAGAAAGTGTGAGCAGAAGGAATGAGGAAAGTACAGAAAGCTAAATGAAGGCAGATAAAAAATGAGACTAGATGAGTGTGTAGGCTGACAGCAGCAGCAGACAGTGGTGACCTTAAGCCTCTGATTATCCCAGGACTGCTGAAAATGGGCTCTGGATAATTCAAAGTGGCTGCTACCCTGCTCTGCCTCGGCTATGTTTCTGATTCATGTTCATAGAGTTTATATCTTACAAGCCAAAAAGCATATTCAAAGACCATTTGCCTCATAAGCAACCTTGACTGTGCATGGTGCCTTTCTCTGCTTATTTTTCAACTGAGTACTTTACATGAATTGATTATAGCCACCCCAAAAGCTTTTCATATAAATCAAAACCAGGGGATGTAATTTCACCAAAAAGTTTCCCTTAACATAATAAAGGGTCAGAGCCTTTATATTCATGAGGCATCTATTTTTGTCTCTGTAATTAGGCTATAAACCACTATTACACAAAAATTATATCTTATCTTGTGACCCCAAAGCTGTAATTTCACTGGAAGTGTACTATAGATATAGTCCTCATAAAAACATGTTCTCTCTGTGTTAAGAGCAAGGGTGTGTTTGAAAGCATCAGTTTTTTTTTTATAACCATGAAGAAAAATATGCTATCACTGAATGGATTTCCACATTTAGCATGAATGTAATATGTTACTTATCTCAGGAAGATGGTGCATGGACATAGCTTCACCTGCAGACTCAGTTTTTTGCTTACAGTAGTTCACTGACCTTTTGTAGTTCACCTAACTTTTGGTTAGGTTCTGTCTGATAACATTCATTTGTAAAGTGTGAGTGGACATTGGGACACACCTTTTGAATAATTACCTTGATGTGCTGTAGAGCTGCTTGAGTCCCGTGTCCCCCTGCTTCTAGCAAAGGTCCTTAAAGCATATCTGACAAGTCTAGTCTGCCTCACCCTCCATGTATAATTAACAAGTTGCCAAACTATTTGGAAAGAAAGGTATGTGTTATTTTAATGTGGAATTCCAAGAATAGCCACTTGCATGTAGAGTCATGGTTATCTGGCGGGTTTTTGTTGTAGTGGAAATTAGATTGCAACCTGAACCTCATTTCTGTCATGTAGGGAAGAAGAAAAGGGAGCAGTCCTAATGTGAAATGGGCATTGCCTTCTTTAGTTGTAAGCAGATTTGTGATGGTGTGACAGGGGCCTAATATAATGAATGGTATGAAAATTTTTTTGATTAGAAGTAAGCAACAAAACACTGCCAAACACTGCAATTCTTCTAGCAGCCTCTTGAGAATGGCTCATAAAGCAAGTCAATCTCCACAGACTCTCATTTTAAAATATCCAATTTTACAGCAATAATAACTGTACAGAGAACAGTTTTGGCCTCTGTGGATAGTTCCCCCTTCATAATAACTCTGGGGAGGATAACTCTTCTATCTGCATAGTGGAGATAGGGGTGTGACCGCTTTGACTGACAGATTTCCTGTCAAAAAAAGCTGTAGCTGACTGGTATCTGCTGGGCCTCACCTCATCTAATTGGAATCAGTGAACCGGACCTTTCCTTCCATGTTTGTATTTATTGGTACATTTTAGAGCATTTTTAATGGAATTATATGACAAATATGTGCTTAGTCTTATAGGCCGTCCAGGAAGTTTGTTCTTCATTCAGCCAGAGTGAAATACTAGTATTTTATTAGCCTGTGACTTAGCAGTAATTAGCAGATATTTGTATCTGTGCATTGTAACAGAACAGTTTCTGGAGGCAGCTTGTTAACCAATCTTGCTAACATTAAACTCTAACTTAATAGTCCACCCTCTCCAAATATGGTAAGTTCTGGCTTCAAAACACTAGCATGACAGTGGCCAAAACGCTAACAGTGAGACTTCAGAATGTGGAGTCCAAAACTAAAGGGCAGTGCCATCCATTTTTTTGTTTTATACTGACTATGGTTACGAACCACTGTGGGTTCACTGTGTGCCAGATTTTGCCATAAAGTGGAAACTAGATGTAACTTTCCGTGAATGAATATATGCATTACCGTGTCCATAGCAATGTATGCTGGTGGGCATGACGAGTTAGAAAGTGGAGCTTGAGCCTCTCTGCAAGAAAATCCCACGTTGAGTGGGTATATATATGAGTGCATGGTTACAGGGGAATCACACTCCTCAGCCTCCTCGGGAAAGTCTATGCTGGGGTACTGGAAAGGAGAGTTTGTCCGTTAGTCGAACCTTGGATGCAGGAGGAACAATGTGGTTTTCGTCCTGGTCGCAGAACACTGGACCAGCTCTTTATCCTCTCGAGGATTTTGAGGGTGCATGGGAGTTTGCCCAACCAGTCTACATGTGTTTTGTGGACTTGGAGAAGGCATTCGACTCCGTCCCTCGGAGTATCCTTTGGGCGGTGCTTCGGGAGTATAATGGTGTGGCCCGTTGCTACGAACCGTTTGGTCGTTATACAACCGTTGCAAGAGCTTGGTCCGCATTGCCGGCAGTAAGTCGGACTTGTTCCCGGTAGGTGTTGGACTCCGCCAGGGCTGCAGTTTGTCTCCGATTCTGTTCATAGTTTTTATGGACAAAATTTCTAGGCAGAGCCAAGTGGGGGAAGGCTTCCACCTTTGTGGTCCCAGAATCTCATCTCTGCTTTTTGCAGATGATGTGGTTCTGTTGGCTTCATCAGGTGGTGGCCTCCAGCTCGCACTGGAGTGGTCCGCACCCGGGTGTGAAGCGGCGGAAATGAGAATTAGCTCCTCCAATGGGTTGGGGCCGCGGCTGCGTTGATGCGTACACTGTACCGGTCGGTCGTGGTAAAGAGAGAGCTGAGTGTAAAAGCGAAGCTCTCTCTTTACCGGTCGATCTACGTCTCTACCCTCACCTATGGTCACAAGCTTTGGGTAGTGACTGAAAGGACAAGATCTGGATACAAGCAGCGGAAATGAGCTTTCTCTGAAGGGTGGCTGGGCTCTCCCTTAGAGAGAGGGCGAGAAGCTCAGTCATCCGGAAGGGGCTCAGAGTAGAGCCACTACTCCTCCGCATCAAAAGGAGCCAGTAAAGGTGGTTTGGGTATCTGACAAGGATGCCTCCTGGGCACCTCCTGGGTGAGGCTTCTGTGCTTGGGCTGCTGCCCCCGCAACCCGGCCCCAGAGAAGCGGAAGAAAATGGATGGATGGATGGGTTTTGAAAAGGTTAATTAAAAAAAAAAATGACATTGTTAAAGAAAGAGAAGTAGCACATAATCAGTGTAAAAACACAATCCAGAACCGCAACTTTGGCTGTAATATAGGGACTGACAGTGTTAAATATTATTGTGGTACATTTTCACAGTTTTAACTGTTTTCATGTCTCTGGTGACTTCTTTGTTTCCTTCTTGTTTTTAAACTTGAGGAACTGCAAGGTTGTGGTTTGATTTGTTCACTTTTGTGACTTGTAATCACTAGAAACTACATTGTGACCTTAAATCTTATAGCCTGTAGTTGAATTTGTAAACTGCACGGAGGTCGAATTTTCTTTGATTCATTATGTCTTGATTAGAGCTTCTAAAGCTGTTAGGCTTATTTGTTTTCTGAGTAAACGGTCCACCAGGAGACCTGTCTTTTAAAGATTGCTTTATCTATAGTAAATAGTTCATGATAAGTGTTACTGAAGCTGATAATGGCTTACTTCATCTATCACTATGTTATAGTCGCTGTATTTTTAAAAAAAAATTCAGTCTCTGTATATTGTTGAAGCAGCCTGCCAGAGTCAATCAAGGCCTGGCTTATAATTAATTCAAGTTTTGAAAGTGTGCAGTCACACTTCGATAAGGAATATGATTCTTGATGAGTAAGTTTACTTAATGTATTTGTTCTCCTGGAAGATTTGCCAAACACTTAATAAATATGGGCTTTAATTTAATTCTGCTAGTGTGGAAAACTTTCCCAGTACAGCAATTGAAACCCAACCCTTGGCAAAGAATGAGTCACTCTGTCACAAACTGTATTCCACATAACTTGATGGTGTTATTTAGTTAAAACCTAGCCCAGATTATTTAACAAAGAGAAGTATCAAACCTCTAAACTTAAAGATAAATGGCTTTGCTTAAAAATTATTTACATACAGTAACTATCAAGAGCATTAATGCAAAAAGCCTTTAAAGCAGTTAGAAATATTGACTGGCAGGTTTGTCACTCTGTACTTATGGTACTGGCAGCAAGAAGAAATCCTAGGTTTCACAAACTATGGGCGCTTAAGCAATGAGCCTAACTCAAGCCGTTGTATCACAGTTTAATTTAGAAAATTGCCTAATGGATAGATAAATGCAATAAACAGTCATAGATAGAAACTTACTCAACCAATATTTAGTTTTCTACAAAAAAGTCATGCAACAGCATCAAATTTTCATCCTTTTCTTTTTGACTGCTTTCTATCTGTTTAAAACCTCAATCTTGTCTTAAAAGCATGTGTACAGCATTGGTTGCATTTGATATGCTGTCTGAATTGTAATCTCAGTAGTTATAGTAGAAGACATCTTTGCGAATTACAGTAAGAATCCAGTAGGTGCCAAAGCTCAGGAACATGTCCTTGTGAGGAAATCCCAACTGCAGTTTTTTGCAGATATGGCGTCAGGGATCATACTAAATTATACTGCCACAAGGCATTAATAAATAATTTAAAACAATACTGATCTTGCACAAGCAACTTGACTCCAATGGTCTGCATTGAACAATGACTCACAACAGCTTACCTTTTATATAGCACTGAACAGGGCCTGGATCTTTCTAAAATACATCCAAATCTTGCCCTCTCTGTGAACGCCAGTGTTATGGTGTTGGAAGGCTGCCAGAAACATCACAATTTCTACAAAGAGAACCAGATGAATGTCACCATTTTAAACAAAGAAACTGTTTAAATATGTTCTCTCTCTTTTGTGCCTGCTTAATCTAGCTGATTTGGTTGCCAGTGGTTTGAAATTAGTCACCTGGCAACAGGACACACTTCCTGGCTTTGAAATGACAGTGTGTAGTTTGTACTAGGCAGTACTGACACTGGGTACACATCCAGAAGTGAAAGAGCTGTTACCCTTTGCTAGTTTTCAATAACCTTGCTGCATAAAGGCTCCCAGGAGGCAATGGGGCAAGGACACAGCAGCTGCCCTTATTGAAAAGCAGCCATGACAAGCTGCCTGATCTTCTACTTTAAGAACATGGCATGAGTAAAGTCTTAACATACTTGTTTACACACTGTATGGCCTTTCAGACACTTATTTCCTTCATACCCATGTCTCAATCATGATACAGTTGTGTACCAGCTTGTGCCAGTGTTCTTTGGAGTTCACTTCCCTCCTTTTCTCTATCTTATCTTCTGTGTTATTGCCCTTCATTTGATGATGGCTGAAGGCCATAACTGGAGTTGTGCTTGAGAGATTTAATAATGTGCTGTCAACACTTAGCTTGGGGTGGGTGGTTCAGTCATGTGTTGAGAGTTTTTATATTTAGAAGTGTCTGTATTGATGCTGGCATAGATGTCCAGCATGCACAGTCACTCATGAATTATAATGGGACATTTAGAGTTTCATTCTTGGGTCCAGTATTAAGTTTGCCTCTGCTCAAGGCATCAGCAGAAATACATTCATACAATACAGTCATGACCTGTTTGCCCTTTTCTTGAGGACCATACTGCCCAACATTTTATCAAAGGGATTTGTGTTTCTTTGCTGAGCTTGGTCATTAGAGCAGTTTAGAAATGATTTGCTGGGGGTATTTCCTGGCCCTGAGAGTTAAACCTTTCCTTGTTTCAGTTTCAGTTTTATTCTAGCTTGTCAAAGTCATTCTGTTGATTTGAATGGTTATAGGCTAGTATTTTAGTAGAATAAAATACCACTTTGTCACATCCAGATTATCCATTTAAATGAGCCATTGCAGCAATATGGAAAGGAATCTATCCCTGACACTGGTTTTAGTTAACCATTGACAGGGAATCCCAAGAAAACTTTATGATAGTTTACAAAAAATTGTTCCTGCCATTCTTTTTTTTTTCTTGATTATAAAAACATTAATGTATGGATTATGATTCAGGGAGTGAAAGCTTTGAGTCAGAAATACACTGGCT
Organism: Heterochromis multidens; assembly: GCA_015108495.1. Lineage (NCBI taxonomy): Eukaryota > Metazoa > Chordata > Actinopteri > Cichliformes > Cichlidae > Heterochromis > Heterochromis multidens. The sequence goes on along the minus strand of VUQS01029036.1, from coordinate 5,674 downwards.
TAGGTTCATTATTTCATGTCAACCAGAAAAGTCTTGAGGTACACCTCTTTTTTTATATTTTGATTGGAAAGTGGGAAATGGGTGCAGCAATCTATTGAAACATGCAAACATAAATGGAAATACGGTGTATAAGGCAAATATAGAGTCTGCGTAATTCAAATGAGTTTGAAAGTTAGAAAGTTAGAAAGTTTTTGGTAGGACCACTTTTATTCTTTAACACAGTCTGAACTCTCTTAGGCAGCTTTTTTTGTAATTTCTTTAAGTAGTCTTTAGGAATAGTTCTCCAGGCTTCTTGAAGGACATTTAAAGCCATTCTTTGGATTTTGGCTGCCTTTTGCTCCATTCTCTGCCAAGATGATCCCACACTCCTTCAATAATGTTGAGGTTCAGGCTCTGGGGAGGCCAATCCACATCTGTGTATTTTTTCTATCTAGATATGTGTTTGGGATCATTGTCATGCTGAAAAATGAAGGTGTTGCCAATTGGATGCTTTCCTGATGGATTTGCATGGTGGATCAAAATCTGACAGTACTTTTCTATGTTCATAATTCCATCAGTTATGAAAAGATCCCCAATGCCACTAGCTAAAATGCAGCCTCAAACCATGTCAGAGGCTCCACTGTGTTTTACAGATGGCTGAAGATACTGTTGTACCTTTCTCCTGACCACCTCCACACATATTCCTAGTAATTTGAACCACAGTTTAAAAAATTTGGACCTGTTGCCACTGATTTTCACTCCAGTTCTTGTGGAATTTGATATACCTCAGCCTTTTCTCTTTGTTTCCCATCCTTAAGAATGGCTTCTTGACAGCCACCCTTCCACTGAGTACATTTCTGATGAGGCTGTGGCAAACAGTATACGGATCAACTGAAGGGCCAGATGCATCTCTCAGGTCCTGTGTCAGGTCCTTGCTGGATTTTGTCCTATTTCTTAAGGACATGACTTGTAGATACTGTTTATCTACTGTAGATACTTGTTCAGACCTCCAACTTCTTTTAACTTCTTTTATCCTCCAAATCTTTTGAGGACATTCTGCACACCATGGCAAGATATGCCAAGTTTTCAGCTAATATTATTTGGGTATCACCTTATTAGCGCAAAATACTATTTTATACCCTTTCAAAGTTTGTTGGGTTTTTTTTGGCATTTTTCATAGATTTGGCTAAAGAAATGGGAACAAATTATTTGTTTTTCTGACAAGCTACTAGTAGCAAAGTGCCTAAAGATACAATTTATCATTTTTTGCCAAGTTGTCTATTATGTGTAGATACAACAGTGGCTAAACAAACAAACAAACAAAATCCCTCTGGAAAATGGTCAGGTACAAGGACTGGACTGAAATTGAGTGAAAAAGCAGGTAATGTCCAAAGAAAAACTTCGAAAGGCCTGGAGAACTATTGCTCAAGATCACTGTAAAAAAAAAAATTACACCAAAGTCTGGTTCCTTGGAAGCAAAATATAATGAAATCAGGGGTGGCTGAAGACTTTTGCACACTACTATTTGAAAAAAAATTCTATTAAAGAGAGCTAAACATATTTAGCATACCTTTATGTTTAAAAATGTTAAACAGTAACTTCAGAATTGTTTGAAATGTTTGCAGTTGTTTATCCATTATCATGGAAGTGACGCAATAATAAACTGATATGACTTCCCATCATCCTGTTTCTGCCAGGCATTTTTTATAAAAACGCTATCCTGGGTATTATTTGAGTAAAGCCTTTCACTTTAATCATTCTGTTCAGCTGAGTACCAATTAGCTTAGCTGGGGGTATGTAGGCTGACTCATGTAATTTGATGTCCCCCACACTGTACAGATATCCCTGTAGTGTTGATGCCTGTAACACATTTAGAAGCAGCTTTGTAATTATATAACCGTGTCTATGGGAGTTGAGATGTTGTAATCACCAAGGTGCTAATTTATGGTTTTAATTAGCTTTAATATGAAGCCTCTTGTGAGCACATTGATGCTTTCTTCTGAACAGACACTGTTTTGAAAAATCTCAGAAGTAGCAGTGGAATTTCCATCCTGCTCACATCACATGCCTTTGGGTGAAGTTTCATAAGGTTTTTGTTTACTGTGTTCAAGCAGTTATCACAGAATATCTTTGTTGACCCACTTGGATACTGAACCTCTCAGGAGTTGTGGGTGGTGCTTTTTTTTTTTTTTCTATTAAGGTTATTTGAAATAAGAACACTTGGGTTCTGGCGTCTCATTGTGGGGAAATGAAGTCTCCTTAGACCATTTAAGATAAAGCCTCTAACACTGTCTTTCCTCAGATCTCTAATCCTGCAGCTGTGTGACTCACAGACATGCACTTGTTGAGCTTTCTTTTTCTGAAACACTGTTAATGTTGTGCTCAAGCTGCCCAAGTGTGAAACACACCAAGACCACCACCACAGATGCCCAACTTGTAACTTCTGATGCTGGTGTTTTACATATTGTTAAGACAGAGCCATGTAACATGATGATCAAATGAAAATCAACTCCAACTTGTATGCTTTGACTATAAATCATGCGTTGTGTTGCAGCAATAAACTTGTGTACTGGCATAAAGGCCTGATATTTACATAACAAACTAACTGTAATGTACTAATTAGTGAATGTTAATTAGGCGTGCCGTTACCCACATTGTGTAAAAGTAAGCAAAATCAGAGCATGCTCGAGATGTTAATCTTCTGTCTCACCTCTCTTTGTTCAAGAGGGAGCACAAATCCTGCAGCTATTATTTCAGGTGGTACTGCCTTCACTGGACCAACCAGTTTTGTCCTAAAATGACTAAACTTTGTAGTTGTGGTGCTCAATAATAGTTTAATGTGCTGTTTTAGATGTATTTATTCAATATTAAAACAGCACTTTAGGTTTAAATGCTGAAATGAGTGTGAATGTTATTATTAGAATCTTAAAATTTTAGGGCCAGTAAACCCTATGTGCTGGTGTAGGGTGGCTGTGAAAAACAACTTGTTTATGTGGGTCAATTACTACATCAACTACTTGTTGTTCTTTCTTTCTCTTAATATAAACATTCACATAGTGATAGAGGTCTTTTTGTGTGTTTTTGTGTCACTCAGCATGACCTCCAATCCTTCTGGCCCATGTAATATATGAAGCAGGTGCCTTTTCTCACATGCATCTCAGATCAAGGCTCCTTTTTGCACATAACTGTATGGAATTTCAAAATATGTCAGATCGAGAGTGTTAGTCAAATGACAAATATTTGCAAATATACCAGATAGTGTTAAACTGAGGCAATGCCTCATTTATTATGTACAGTATTTAGTTATCTTTCCCAAAAAAATATTGTTTACCCTGGATGTGAGGTTGTAATCTTGCCTAGTTTACATTTCTGTTTATGCGGTGTTATTTGTTACAGTGCCAGCAAGAGACTGACATGTACCTGTGTACAGTAAAAATAGCCCCACTGTGGGATGCCTGCTGCTGTCCCTTTGAAGTCTTCATCCCCTGTTGTTTGTTTTTCCAAAGGTTGCAGTTGTTCCATTGCCTCAAAATGCATATGCAACCTGTGTTTATATTTTGATAGCCTTTCAAATACAATTGCATACGCCATTTGTCAGGAGTGGCAAAGTCAAACTGACTGTGAATGCATTAACAGTAGCAGACTCGTTATTGTAACAATGGAGCAGACACCCCATACCCCCGCAGCACCCCCACAGGATACTCCGAGGGACAAGGTCGAATGCCTTCTCAAAGTCCACAAAACACATGTAGACTGGATGGGCAAACTCCCACGCACGCTCGAATATCCTTGAGAGGTTAAAGAGCTGGTCCAGCGTTCCGCGTCCAGGACGAAAACCACATTATTCCTCCTGAATCTGAGGTTCGACTAATGGACGAACTCTCCTTTCCAGTACCCTGGAACGTTCTGCTGGTACCCATCAGCTGCCTCTGAAGTCCCACAGGCTAACCAAGCCCGATAGGACTCCTTCTTCAGCTTGATGGCTCCCTTCATCTCCGGTGTCCACCATCTGTTTCGGGGATTACCACCACGACAGGCACCAACCACCTTCCAGCTGCAGCTCCGTGCGTTAGCCTCAAAAATGGAGGTGTGAAACATGGTCCATTCAGACTCAATGTCCTCAGCCTCCCTCGGTATTGAAGATTTCGCAGACTGGGACCTCTGCCAGGCATTCCTAGCACACCCTCATTGTACGTTTAGGTGTGCCAGGTCTGTCCCGCATCCTCCCCCGCAACCTGATCCTACTCACCACCAGGTGGTGATCAGTTGACAGCTCAGCTCCTCTCTTCACCCAAGTGTCCAGAACATACAGCCACAGATCTGAGGATACAATTACAAAATCGATCATCGACATATGACCTATGGTGTCCTGGTGCCACATGCACTTATGGACATCCTTATGTTCAAAAATGGTGTTCATTAGACAAACTGTGATTTGCACAGAAGTCCAATAATAGAACACCACTCGGGTTCAGATCAGGCAGGCTGTTCCTCCCAATAATGCCCTTTCTCCCAATCATGCCTCTCGGCGCATAAGCGCAAACGACAGTCAGGACCCATTCCCTGGCCCAAAGGCGCAAGGAAACATCCCTCTCGTCCAGTGCTAAAAATTCCAACGTACAAGCAGCAAGCTGAAGGGATACAAGGATACCCACCTCGGCCTGCTGCCTCTCACCGATGGCAACTCCAGACTGAAACAGAGTCCAGTCCTTCTCCAGGAGACTAGTTTTAGAGCCCAAGCCGTGCATTGAGGTGAGTCTGACTATACCTAGTTGGTATCTCTCAACCTCAGACACTAGCTCAGGCTCCTTCCCCACCAGAGAGATGATGTTCCATGTCCCAGTCGCCAGCCTCGATAGCCAGGTCGCACCCTTGGTCACCAGGTGCTCTCCCTCAAGCACCCTCCCCAGGCCTGGCTCCAGGGTGGAGGCCCAGTAATCCTATCCCGGGCAGGTTAAACTGTTCCCTTGGTCTTTCTCTCATTATATTTGTCTGAATTGCTCTTTGTCTGGCCCCTCACCCAGGACCAATTTGCCTTGGGAGACCCTACCAGAGGGTCATGTGAAATACCTGCAAAAATTAGATTGCTAGATCCATTAAATAAAAATAAATGTAAAATGTACAACCCAAATTCCGGAAAAGTTGGGACGTTCTTTAAATTTGAACAAAATGAAAACCAAATGACTTCCAAATCACATGAGCCAATATTTTATTCACAACAGAACATAGATAACATAACAAGTGTTTAAACAGAGAAACTTTACAATTTTATGCACAAAATGAGCTCATTTCAAATGTGATGCTTACTACAGGTCTCAAAATAGTTGGGACAGGGGCATGTTTATCATGGTGTAGCATCTCCTCTTCTTTTCAGAACAGTCTGAAGATATCTGGGCATCAAGGTTATGAGTTTCTGGAGTTTTGGTCTTTGGATTTGGTCTCATTCTTGCCTGATATAGGTTTCCAGCTGCTGAAGAGTTTGTGGTCGTCTTTGACGTATTTTCCGTTTAATGATTCGCCAAATGTTCTCTATAGGTGAAAGATCTGGACTGCAGGAAGGCCAATTCAGCACCCGGACTCTTCAACGAAGCCATGCTGTTGTAATAGCTGCAGTATGTGGTTTTGCATTGTCCTGCTGAAATACACAAGGCCTTCCCTGAAATAGACGTCGTCTGGAGGGGAGCATATGTTGCTT